>NW_020871769.1:470991-473491 GCF_003789085.1 Penaeus vannamei
CATAAAAAAAAACAAAAAATAATAACAGAAAAGGATATCATTGCTCTATCTATGCGACATGATTGCATGTTTGTCCTCCAGGTAGCTCTCCACCTCTCTGTGCATTGCCTCGTAAACCTGCTGGCATCCTGCCATAGCAAGATCCATCACCTCCTCAAACTGGTCTCGGTGGACAGTGTGAGCTGTGTCTAAGTAGACAATTGAGCCCTTATTAGGCAAGATGGCAGTTGTCAGCTCACAGCCAGTATTGGTCTCCTGGTTTGTAACATCAAGAATAGGTGTCTGTTTATTCATGGAGGCTGTGCAGGACACTACATAATCCACTACTTCTACTCCAGCATGGATGAGGGCCAGTGTGGATGCATTGATACAGGCAGACATTACTCCTCCATCTGCTTGTAAGACCTGTATAAAAGTAAGACCCATTAAAATATAATTCAGATCATAAGACAATAACTCAAGACCATTTCTTCTACATCATTTCATCCAATCTTATATACACATTAAACATATCTAAAATCAAATGACAGCTTAAAAGTTGTACACAGTGACCATATAATTGGAACAAATCACACAAGTAGCTCAACAGATTGATAGTCTTTGACAAACTTGAAGTAAAATTTGCAGTAATCACATTTTTAAAAATCTGATCACTGCAAGTTGATAATGAGACTATTATTCAACTTTATGATGAAGAGCAAATATTGTAATATGGAATTATATTGCTTGAAACTTTCATTCTAGAAGTCAATACATTACATAAAACCTTTTAGTAATCAATAAAAACATTGTTTTAGGAAAAGATTACATAGTATGCTTAAAAATATCAAAATCATATAACAAGAAGTGAGTGATATAAGAAATATTCAGTTTTGATATTTGTAACAATGCTATGGAATGAATAATAAATACAGCATGGGGGGAAAAAAATAACATATCTATCTTTTATGTACTCATGTCAAACAGTTTTTTTTTACATTTATTACTTTCATTTCAATAAAATTACAAATCATATTAAAATCTATTGAAATTACCATAGCTGACGTTTCTAAACAGTGACACACTAAAGGATACATTTAAACCCCTTCAGTGACTAGAACCTAAGTGAGAAGCAGGAAGCAATAGGTATTTCACTCAAGAAAGAAAATGCAAAAATGGGAACCCAAGCATTTCAATCGCAAAGGTGAAAAAAAATTATTAAGTCAAATTTCTGCCGAATTAATCCCTTAACCCAGATTGCTTGTATACATGACCTGTCCACTGTCATCTTACTTCATTCTGTTTAGAGGTAGATGGCCACATATGCACTTTGTTACTAAGGAGTCAAGTATTATGCCTATCTGATCTCACCTCATTACCCCATTCCTTGTAGATTTGAAAAAAAACAACAAAATCTTTATCTTCATCATTATTAAAAGTTTAAGAATTTTAACAATTAAATATACTGACAATGGTAATAACAACAATAAAAACAAATAACAACAGTATTAGAAATTATGACTTCCATAAAAACTCAAAGCACGAGGTAAACAGCTGAGGTCAGGTACGCTTATTAATCAACTCTTGGGTAACCTAGTGATTCCATCTACGTAAAATTGACTCAGTATAATTACAGTGGACAGTGTATGACTCCAGTGCCAATGGGTTGACTTACTTTACATGGAAATTTTATATAGTTGAATTAATGTATAAATAACTGAGACCTTCTTTTAATTGATTGTCATATCAATATGTTACAGTATTCCATCAATTTGTTCCATTATTCACGTGATATTGATAGTTTAATCAATGATAAATAATGATACTGTTCCATCCACCATGATGAAGTGTCAGATCAAAATGTGAAATGTCCTTAAAATGTGGAAATGTGCATTAAAGAAAGCTCTGGAAATTGTAATGAATCCTTCAAGACTTTCTTTCCAAAGTGACTCTGTCTACTTCCTCAATCTCATAGCTCTTTGTATGAAAATTGAAGGGTAAACATTACAAACTCTTATTCATAATTCATATTTGTGGCAATTGAAACTATTTTGGATAAAAAAGTTAAACATTTTGTGACAATATACAGTAAATATAAAACATACCAATTTTTTTTGTCTATCTATTCAGACTGATTTTTGGCAGGTAATAATTTCACAGATATTGATGGACTGTGTCTTTCATTTCAATCCAATTTCAAAACTAATAATCAGAGGATAATCTTTCCTTCAAAAACAAGAAATTATTTGAGTATATCTATTTCCTGCTAATTAGTTTTCATACCTGGAGATATATGTCAATCTGAGAACCTGGGTATTTGCTCTTCCTTATGGCAGCATGAAATACACCTGCAATGTGTTGACTCATTGCCCGAGTTCTCTGGTCTGTTGGCCGTTTTAGTCGCTCTCCTTGGGAAGCTGCAATGCGACTCATCTGGCACTGAATTATGCATTCGTCAAACTGCTGCTTACCCATACTTCGAACCTAAAAATAAAAAAAATAAAATGTCTACTTGGTTAAT
>NW_020871769.1:488491-490979 GCF_003789085.1 Penaeus vannamei
ACAGAAAGACAAAGAAACAAAAGAGAAAACTAAGTTGAAAAACACCGGCATCTTTTCCATCCGCGCATTCGGACAGCGGCGGGAGAAGTTCCGAGGGCGTCAACCGTTGTCTACCAGGTGGGCCAAGGGGCGGGGAGGGAGGGGGGAGTTCCAAGGGGGCGTGGGTATAAGGCATCTCCTTTCCCCTTCCCTTGTTCTTCTCACTTCCCCTCGCCCGGTTAGAACTACAGCTGTTTCTTATTTACGACCGTTCGACTCCCCTGTACAATGTCACACCAGTGAACTCATGTGAAGGGGAGAAGGGGAGAGGTATAATGCACTTTATGATATATATTTATATCTTCGTTTGTTAGAGTGCTGAGTTTTATACTCTCGCTCCCTCTTTCGCGAGTTTATGACCGGGATATTCATTTTTCCTTCTTCATTTCTGGCTGTTTCTGTTCCTTCTTTATGTGTTTAGATTCTACGTCTGCTTGTTTTCTTTTTTCCAGCCATTTCTATTCTTCTTTTATATTTTAGTTTCCCCCTTCATCTCTCTCTGTCTTTCCTCTCTCCCTTCTATCTCTCTATTTCCCTTCTTCCCTCCTTACCATTTTCTTCCTCTCGCCGCCTCACTCTTTTCCTTCCTTCCTCTCCCCCTGCCTTTCCCTCCATTTTCTCTTTCTCTCTCTCCCTCTTTTCTCCTCTCTTCAACCCCTTACAATACTGCCGCCTGCTGTCTCTCTCTCTCCTATTTAGTGCACTTAAACTCTCATGTTCTCATTTCCTAAGGTTTTCTGAAGACTATAGATGCTCTTGACTGAATGTTCTCGAAAATAATTCCGTTTTCTATGCCATATGGGGTCTTCGGTGATGGTAGAATTCGTTAGTGCTTGTGTGACTAACCTAGTGTGACGGGATTGTGTCCTAGAGTTCAGTTCATTTCTTTTGATTTCCTGTGTTTACTTTTTGGTCTTACTGTTAGATATTAATGGTCTCGTTGTTGTATTTTTGTTTTTATTCATTTGTGTCTTTTTCCTTTTTGAATGCATATCGAGAGGTCGTATTTATTCCTACTTCTGTTTTCCATAGTAATAGCAATTGATTATAGCTTCTATGTCATTTTCTACTTCTCGTTAAACATCATTATCACTACACAAATTATATTTTAACCACAAAATCACAAAAATTGCATTCGTTTCCAAAATACTTCGCTGGGATCACTGCCACTGTTGCCATCTAATTACCGCGGAAAGTGTTACCATGCTTACGAATATCCTTCTCTTCCTTCTGTGATCTCTTTCTTTCAATCGTCTTTTATGTGATATTTGTGTATTTAATATTTGTGCATTATTTTCTTTTTTCGCTTTCATCACATTTTTTCATCTTCGTTATAATATTTTTTCTCCTTCTTCTTCTCTTTTTTTATTATTAATGGTAATGATATTCGTATCATGTTGTTATTATTATTATCATTGTTATATTATTATCATTACCATTATTACGGTTAATATTATTATCATCATTATTATTATTATCATAATTTTATTATTATTATTGTTAATGTTATTATTATTTCTATTATCGTATTAATTAGCATTATTGTTTTATTGGTGTTATCATTATTTTAATTATCATTATATATAATAGTATCATAATTATCATAATAATTATAATTATAATATGTAATATTATGATTGTCATCATTATTATTGTTATTATTATCATTATTATTATTATTATTATTACTTTTATTATTATTATTATTATATTATTATTATTATTATTATTGTTACTATTATATCTATCATCAATATTATTATGTCATTATTTTCATTATTATTATTACTACAATCATTGTCATTATTATTATCATCATTCTTTCTTCTTTCGTTTTTATTTTACTTCCCTTTCCATTTCACTTCCTCCCAAATCCTCCTCCCTCTCCTCCCCTCTCTCCCGTCTGTCATCCTCACCGTTCCCCTCTCCCTCATTCGTCACTTCCTTCCGCCTGTTCCTTCCCCTCTTTCTTGCTTTTCCCACATTTCCCTCTTTCGTCTCCCCTTTCTTAGTCGTGGGGTGGGCGAAGGAAGGAGGAGGGAGGGAGAGAGGGAGGAAGGGAGGAAGGGAGAGAGAGAGGGAGGGAGGGAGGGAGGGAGGGAAGAAGGGAAGAAAGATAGATAGATAGATAGATAGATAGATAGAGAAGAGAGAGAGAGAGAGAGAGAGAGAGAGAGAGGAGGAGAGAGAGGAGAGAGAGAGATCGCAAGAGAGAAAAAGATCGCAAGAGAGAGAAAAAAGAAAAGGAAAAAAGCAAAACAAACAGAGAGAAAAAAGAAACAAACAACCATACACACAAGAGATCAAACCCAACAAGAACCAAGACCAATACAGACAGACAGACAAAGCCCAAGCCACGCAGACATACAGATCAGAGAGCAACAGAGAGCAACAGAGAGCAAACAGAGAGGACCCGAAACAAGACATCCAGGTGTGAGCGGAGCCCCTC
>NW_020871769.1:495762-500762 GCF_003789085.1 Penaeus vannamei
ATACATGCACGAGAAATCAAGAAGTAACATGTCCATCGAAATGCAAGAGTAACATGCACGAAATTCAAGACGTATCATTGCGCAGAATAACTCAAGAAGTATCATGCTCACGAAAATCAAGAAGTATCATGGCCACGAACAATCAGAAGTAACATGTACCGAAAATCAAGAAGTACCTATTGTCACGAAAATCAAGAAATATCATGCTCACGAAAATCAAGAAAGACATGCACGAAAAATCAAGAAGTACATGCAACGAAAATCAATCGAGTAACATGCACGAAAATCAGACCGTATCAAGCACGAAAATCAAGACGTATCATGCAACGTTTCTAAAAATCAAGATACGTAAATCATGCACCGAAAATCACAGTAGTACAATTGCACGAACACATTCATAGAGACTCATGCACGACATCTCATACTTCGACTACCAGTTCAACAATTCACGAAATTCAAGAGTAACACTGTCACGAATACACAGATAGTATCATGCATCGCACAATCTACTTAAGCTAGTCATCAGCCTCATCAGCACAAGATACTTAGAGGCAAAGTATAAGCGAGCGGAAGATAAAGTAATTACTTACCAGCCAGAAAATAGTCAAAGGAGTATTCTAACATACGAGAGAGTGAAAAGATATGAAGCACCCCTCGTAAGATACTAAGAGTATCACATGCACACAGACAACATCAAAAGAAGGACTAACTATGACACCGCAAAAGAATCAACGAGAACGATATCAGCACACAGAAAATCAAGGGAGTTATCGCAACGACAAATCAGAAGCTAGCTACAAGCCACGCACAAATCAAGTATCATACAGGAAAATCAGAAGTATCATGCACGAAAATCCAGAGAGTATCATGCACGAAAATCAAGGAAGTATCATACACGAAAAATCAAGAAGTATCATGCACGAAAATCAAGAAGTATCATGCACGAAAATCAAGGAGTATCATGCACGAAAATCAAGAAGTATCATGCACGAAAATCAAGAAGTATCATGCACGAAAATCAAGAAGTATCATGCACGAAAATCAAGTATCGAAAATGAAGTATCCGAAAATCAAGAAGTATCATGCACGAAAAATCAAGAAGTATCATGCACGAAAATCAAGAAGTATCATACACGAAAATCAAGAAGTACATGCACGAAATCAAGAGTATCATGCACGAAATCAAGAAGTATCATGCACGAAAATCAAGAAGTATCATGCACGAAAATCAAGAAGTATCATGCAGAAAATCAAGAAGATGCACGTATCAATGCACGAAAATCAAGAAGTATCATGCACGAAAATCAAGAAGTATCATGCACGAAAATCAAGAAGTATCATGCACGAAATCAGGAGTATCATGCACGAAAATCAGAAGTATCACGAAATCAAGAAGTATCATGCACAAAATCAAGCATGCACGAAAATCAAGAAGTTTCATGCACGAAAATCAAGAAGTTTCATGCACGACATGCGAAAATCAAGGAGTTTCATGCACGAAAATCAAGAAGTATCATGCACGAAAATCAAGGAACGAGAATCAAGAAGTTTCATGCACGAAAATCAAGAAGTTTCATGCACGAAAATCAAGAGTTTCATGCACGAAAATCAAGGAGTATCATGCACGAAAATCAAAGAGTTTCATGCACGAAAATCAAGAAGTATCATGCACGAGAATCAAGAAGTTTCATGCACGAAAATCAAGGAGTTTCATGCACGAAAATCAAGAAGTATCATGCACGAGAATCAAGAAGTATCATGCACGAGAATCAAGAAGTATCATGCACGAAAATCAAGAAGTATCATGCACGAAAATCAAGGAGTTTCATACAGAGAATCAGGAAGTATCATGCACGAAAATCAAGGAGTTTCATGCACGAAAATCAGAGTTTCATGCACGAAAATCAAGAAGTTTCATACACGAGAATCAGGAAGTATCATGCACGAAAATCAAGAGTATCATGCATGAGAATCTGGAAGTATCATGCACGACAAATCAAGAAGTATCATGCACGAAAATCAAGGAGTTTCATACACGAGAATCAGGAAGTATCATGCACGAAATCAAGAAGTATCATGCATGAGAATCTGGAAGTATCATGCACGAAATCAAGAAGTATCATGCACGAGAATCAGAAGTATCATGCACGAAATCAGAAGTATCATGCGAGAATCAAAAGTATCATGCACGAGAATCAGAAGTATCATCAAGAAGTAATGCACGAAAATCAAGGAGTTTCATACACGAGAATCATGCGAGAAGTATCATGCACGAGAATCAAGAAGTATCATGCACGAGAATCAGGAAGTATCATGCACGAAAATCAAGGAGTTTCATACACGAGAATCAGGAAGTATCATGCACGAAAATCAAGAGTTTCATGAGAATCAGGAAGTATCATGCACGAAATCAAGAAGTATCATGCATGAGAATCTGGAAGTATCATGCACGAAAATCAAGAAGTATCATGCATGAGAATCTGGAAGTATCATGCACGAAATCAAGAAGTATCATGCAAGAATCCACGAAAATCAAGAAGTATGCACGAAAATCAAGAGTATCATGCACGAAAAGAAGTATCATACACGAGAATCAGGAAGTATCATGCATGAGAATCTGGAAGTATCATGCACGAGAATCAAGAAGTAATGCACGAAAATCAAGAAGTATCATGCACGAAAATCAAGAAGTATCATGCACGAAAATCAAGGAGTTTCATCACAGAATCAGAAGTATCATGCACGAAAATCAAGAATGCACGAGAATCAAGAAGTATCATGCACGAGAATCAGGAAGTATCATGCACGAAAATCAAGGAGTTTCATAGAGAATCAGGAAGTATCATGCACGAAATCATTTCATGCACGAAGCACGAGAATGCACACGAAAATCAAGAAGTATCATGCACAGAATCAGGAAGTATCATGCACGAAAATCAAGAAGTATCATGCATGAGAATCTGGAAGTATCATGCACGAATCAATCAAAAATCAAGAAGTATCATGCACGAAAATCAAGAAGTATCATACACGAGAAATCAGGAAGTATCATGCATGAGAATCTGGAAGTATCATGCACGAGAATCAAGAAGTATCATGCATGAGAATCAAGAAGTATCATGCACGAAATCAAGAAGTATCATGCACGAAAAATCAAGAAGTATCATGCACGAAAATCAAGAAGTATCATGCACGAAAATCAAGGAGTTTCATACACGAGAATCAGGAAGTATCATGCACGAAAATCAAGAAGTATCATGCACGAGAATCAAGAAGTTTCATGCACGAGAATCAAGAAGTTTCATGCACGAAAATCAAGAAGTTTCATGCACGAGAATCAAGAAGTATCATGCACAAATCAAAAGTTTCATGCACGAAAATCAAGAATATCATGCAAGAGAATATATGCACGAAAATCAAGAAGTATCATGCACGAGAATCAGGAAGTATTATGCACGAGAATCAAGAAGTCACGAAATCAAGAAGTATCATGCACGAAAATCAGAAGTATCATGCAAGAGAATCAAGAAGTATCATGCACGAAATCAAGAAGTATCATGCAAAAATCAAGAATATCATGCACGAAATCAAGAAGTATTATGCACGAGATCAAGAAAAGTATCATGCACGAAAATCAAAGAAGTACATGCACGAAAATCAAGAAGTATCATGCAAGAGATCAAGAAGTTCATGCACGAGAATCAAAAAGTATCATGCACGAAAAATCAAGAAGTATCATGCACGACGAAGAATCAGGAAGTATCATGCACGAAAATCAAGAAGTATCATGCACGAAAATCAAGAAGTATCATGCACGAGAATCAAGAAGTATCATGCACGAAAATCAAGAAGTATCATGCACGAGCAGAATCAGTGCATCAAGAAGTATCATGCACGAAATCAGAAGTATCATGCACGAAAATCAAGAAGTATCATGCACGAGAATCAAGAAGTAATGCACGAAAATCAAGAAGTATCATGCAAAGAATCACATGCACGAAAATCAGGAAGTATCATGCACGAAAATCAAGGAGTATCATGCACGAAAATCAAGAAGTTCATGCCATGCACGAAAATCAAGAAGTATCATGCACGAGAATCAGAAGTAAATGCACGAGAATCAGAAGTGCACGAAAATCAAAAGTAATGCACGAAATCAAGTATTGCACGAAAATCAAGAAGTTCATGCACGAGAATCAAGAGTATCATGCACGAAAATCAAGAAGTATCATGCAATCAAGAACATGCACGAGAATCAAGAAGTATCATGCACGAGAATCAAGAAGTATCATGCACGAAAATCAAGAAGTTTCATGCACGAGAATCAAGAAGTATCATGCACGAAAATCAAGAAGTTTCATGCACGAAAATCAAGAAGTATCATGCACGAAAATCAAGAAGTATCATGCACGAGAATCAAGAAGTATCATGCACGAAATCAAGAAGTATCATGCACGAGAATCATTCATGCACGAGAATCAAGAAGTATCATGCACGAGAATCAAGAAGTATCATGCACGAAAATCAAGGAGTTTCATGCACGAGAATCAGAAGTATCATGCAGAAATCAAGAGTTTCATGCACGAGAATCAAGAAGTATCATGCACGAAAATCACGAAAATCAAGAAGTATCATGCACGAAAATCAAGAAGTATCATGCACGAGAATCAAGAAGTATCATGCACGAAAATCAAGAAGTATCATGCACGAGAATCAAGAAGTTTCATGCACGAGAATCAAGAAGTATCATGCACGAGAATCAAGAAGTATCATGCACGAAAATCAAGAAGTTTCATGCACGAGAATCAAGAAGTATCATGCACGAAAATCAAGAAGTTTCATGCACGAAAATCAAGAACATGCAAGAGAATCAAGAAGTTTCATGCACGAAAATCAAGAAGTATCATGCACGAAATCAAGAAGTATCATGCACGAAATCAAGAAGTATCATGCACGAAATCAAGAAGTTTCATGCATCAAGAAGTATCATGCACGAGAAT
>NW_020871769.1:505762-510762 GCF_003789085.1 Penaeus vannamei
TGATCGACCATATTCATAAAGTATCCGTAACTTTTGTGACGTCATCAAATAAACCCAAATGCGCTTTTTAAAAAAAAAATAAATAAATTAAAAAAAAAATAATAAAAAAAAAAATAAAAAATAATAAAAAATAGAATCAGACGCCATTACAACTCCAGTTGCTCCTGATCTAGCCTTCCCCCTGAATAATGATTGAATAATAGCCTTGCGAGGAGGGATCTCATGTCACACATTTTAGGTGATCGGGAACTTTAAAAGGCCTTGATTCATCGGTAAAACCCGCCTTACTTGTTAGAAGTCACTCACTGCATTCGTTTAGTAAGGTAAAAGTCCCAATGCGTTCCTCTAAATAAGGGAAAAGTCCTGTTCCGTTTAACGTTCGTGTCTGCCATCTGGATTTATGAATCCTGAATCCGTTGTGCATTGCTGACGTCATACGCTCGAACGCCTGATGGAAGCTTCTGATTACCTTTCAAATTTAACTAAATAAAGGATTAGATATGAACTTTTTGTTGGATATAAAGCAGCTCGAGCATACATAAAATCATTCGGCCGCTGTGTACAAAAGGAAAAACGTAACAGTGTAAACAAAAGTTAATGAAGCTTTGAAAACGAAAACGAGCGAATATTTTCTTTTTTTTTGCCCAATCGTGAGCAGAGACCGCGGGCTCAATTATGTTATACTGTTTTATTTTTCTGTTTTCATGTTGTGTCATGCGATCGTTGCATCACGTTCATTCTTTCCGTTTCAATATTGATTAAGTTTCAAATATTCGATAAGTTTTGGAAATGAAGCAATTATCTAAGAATCCGCCGCTTTAAAATGTGTCAAAATCATCAAAGAATGTCACAGTTTACCCATTACCCTTTCCTGCCTGATACGAATAGCCCTTATTTCATTATGACGTCAAAACAGGGTCTACAATTTCAAAACTATTACTCTCATCCAGCCTTTTCCTTCTGAAATAACAACGAGTATAATGTCACACAAGATTCTTTAAGTCAAATGATCTACAATTTCAAAACTATTACTATCAAGCCTTTTCCTTCTGAAACAACAATGACTATAATGTATTCACAAAAATGATTCCTCATATTATCGGGGGACAGGGTTGCCTCCGCTTGTGAAATTATCAAATTCCTCCAAAACGGATATGCACTGACTCATCTTTCACGGATTTCTGGACCACAAACTACCTTCCTTTGGCACTTACAACACGAATTACGATGAAAGTGGATATGTTGTTGAATCACAACCTCCTTTTGCGGATCTTGGGGCAATCGACTTTGAAATCTAACGACATTTTAACTGATGACGTTTTTTCCTGATGAATCGTAATTTTGTTGATGGACAGAACGATCCATTTTGATTCCTTCTCACGATAAAATAATGTTATGTGATTCTGCTGTTGATCCGTGACGGCAGTTGATAAATATATTATATCCATTGAGAGAGAAATTAAGATTGGTTTGTTATTAATTTCATAAACATTCATTCTGTTTCTATTTTAATCGGATCCGACCTTGATCTTAAGGGAACAGGGAATCTTGTCATTTTTTACGTAATGATGAAGGTTATGTAGGTAGTGATGAGGATAGGATTATGATAGTAATTATAATGATAATATTGATATGATGATGATGATGATGATGATGATGAGGATGATGATGATGATGATGAATGATGATGATGATGATGATGATGATGATGATGATGATGATGATGATGATGATGATGATGATGATGATGATGATGATGATGATGATGATGATGATGATAATGATGAATGATGATGATGATGATGATGATGATAATGATGATGATGATGATGATGATGATGATGATGATGATGATGATGATGATGAATGATGATGATGATGATGATATGATGATGATGATGATGATGATGATAATGAATGATGTGATGATAATGAATGATGATGATGATGATGATGATGAATGATGATGAAATGATGATGATGATGATGATGATGACCATGACATAAAGTAATAGTAATGACAATAATAATAGTGGTTGTGAGTTACCGTGGGGCGAGTGCGGGTGCCTGGGAGTGCCTGGGAGTGCCGGAAGTGAGCGCTCCCTCGACCTCGAAGATCCAACTGCACGATGCACGTGTTGTTGTTTATGTTGTTGTTGTTGTTCATGTTGTTGTTTATGTTGTTGTTGTTTATGTTGTTGTTGTTTTCTGTTGTTGTTGTTTTGTTGTGTTGTTGTTTATGTTGTTGTTTGTTCAATTGTTGATGTTTATGCTGTTGTTGTTGTTGTTGTTTGTTTATGTTGTTGTAATGTTTTTTGTGTTGTTGTTTGTTGATGTTTATGTGTTGTTGGGTTGTTGTTCATATGATGTTGGTTGTTGATGTATTGTTTGATGCTGCTGCTTTTATTACTGTTATTATTTCAGTTATCATTATCATTATCGATTTGATCATCATGATCATAATTTTGATGATTATCATTATATTGCTATTTTCTTTTCATCATTACTGTTTTTATCATTACCATAATTATGATTATGATGATTTCTATTATTTTCACTGATATCACAATCACCATGATTATGATAAGTATGATAATGATAATAGAAATAAGAAAAATTCGACATAATGATGGTAATGGTAATGATATTGATGATAAAGATAAGGATGATAGTAATGATGATAATAATATTGATTATAATTATAATCATCATTATCATTATTATCATTACAATTACTATTATTGTTATTATTATTGTTTTTATTATCATTATCTTCATCATTATCATTATTTTATCATCATTTCTATCATTATCAATATAATCATCATGGTAATGATAATGATAATAACAAGAGCAGTAGTAGTAGTAATGATAACGGTGTGTGTGTGTACATCTATTTGCGTATGCATGTTTGCGTGTGCGTGTGTGTACGTATGTGTGCGCTCCGTCCCGAATTCGCGAAAGAGAGAAAGGGACTTTCTGGTCGGCCTATCCTCCTTCTCTCTCTCCAATTCCTTCCCTCCTCCGCCCTCACGCCCACGAAACCTTCCCAAAAAGAGAGAGAGAGAGAAAAAAAAAATCCACATCTGGGACGCAGGATAGCATAGCCGGCGATGATGTAACGCGTGACGTCATTCGTTGGGCTCGGGACCGTCTCGAAGAAGAAAGTCGCTGCCTCCGTTGGCCTTCGTTGGAGCGCCGCCAAGCCCGGAGGAGAGAGAGGGTCAGGTCCGGGTACTTGGGCGCCTCTGACGGTGCCGGACGCGCCCTCGGCTCCTGTGGGCGGCGTTTTGGGCGGGCTGCGCTCAGGCCTCGCTCGGGGCGTGCTTGCTTTGGTGTTCCTTTTGGGCGCGGTGGGTGGGTGGTCTGTGGGCTGGCTCTGGTTTGTTGTTGTTTGTAGTGAAATGTCTTTTTTTTATGTTTTGTTCAGGTTAATATCTTGGTAGTTCTCATTGCGGGATCTGTGTTCTATTTCCGTTTTATTTATGTTTTATTGACGTTGAATTTGTTTTCATTATGTTGTAAATAGTTATTTTTGTGTTCTGCTGTTGTATTAATATCTTATTAGTATTGTATTAAGTTTAGTTTGTGTTTATTGATGTTTTATTAGATTTGTATTTGTTTTATTGGTGTTTTATTAATGTTTCTGTGTATAGTAATAAACGCTGTGTTAGGTTTATTATTGTTTTATTTGTTTTGTGAATGTTGTCTTGCTGTTTCACTTATTGCTGTACCAATGTCTTAAAATTTAGACTGAGCTTTTGTACAAATTATTTGGGCATAGTTTCCAAGTTTATTTATTTACGTTTTACATTGTCTAATAAAGTTTTTAAAATCAAAATTGAATCTAAAGTTCTATTTTTGCATTTGTGATATTTTTTTCAGTCAAATTTTACCTTCGACATCTCTTCGCTATCATAACTTCTGATATAATTTGTGAGAATAAAATTATCATCATATTTTTGGCAATTCTACTTTATTACCCCTAAATATTATGCATTACTTTCCTTTCCTCTTTATCATCATAAACTTTATTATCATTTCATTTATGATGTCATGATAAATCCTCAACATCGAATCAAAGCAAAACTACAGGAGAAAAGGAGTGAATTTTCCTCAACAACCTCAAGACATCACATAACGGATTCAACCCTTTTCTGCACATTCTTTTCCAGCTGTTTGCGACACGAGAACATTCGAACCCCCGGGGCAATTATGTCAGATAATTAGGAATTTTTAAGCAACAATACCGTCTCGTTAAAACAGAGATGTGCTCTATCTGGCGTCGACCCTCTCCTCTCCCCTTCCCTCTACCCTTTCCATCCCTCCCTCTCCCTTCCTTCCTCCCTTCCTTCCTCCTCTCCCTCTCCTCTCTCCTTCCTCCTCCTCTCCCTCTCCTTCCTCCCTCCCTCCTCCTCTCCTCTCCCTTCCTCTCCTTCCATCCCTCCTCTCCCTCTCCTTCCCTCTCCCTTCCCTCTCTCCCTTCTTCGTCCCTTCCCTCCCTCCCTCCTCACCTTCCCTCCTTCCTCCCCCTTCCCTTCCCCTCCTCCCTTCCCTTCCCCTCCCTCCCTCTTCCCTCTCCCCCTCCCCCTCTCTCCTTCCCCCCTCCTTCCCTTCCCTCCCTCCCTCCCTCCTCCCTTCTCCTTCCTCCCCTTCCCCTCCCTCCTCTCCCTCCCTCCCTCTCTTCCTCTCCCTTCCCCTCCCTCCTCCTCCCTCTCCCTTCCCCTCCCTCCCTCTCCTTCTCCTTCCTCCTCTCCCCTTCCCCTCCTTCCTCTCCCTTCCCTCTCCTTACCTTCCCTCTCCCTCCTCCTCCCCGTCCTCCTCCCACCCCCCGCCCCCTCCTCGTCCCCAGTGGCTGCCGAAAGTGTGTCACACAGTTCTGCCGGATGTTAAGGGTCCATGTGGGTTATCTCAATGTATTTACATATCTCGCCCTCCTATTCCACTTCCATCTCGTTGATTGGTTGATTATCTTGATTATTCGCGATGGTTATTTTGAT
>NW_020871769.1:518460-520960 GCF_003789085.1 Penaeus vannamei
GTGTGTGTGTGTGTGTTGTGTGTGTGTGTGTGTGTGTGTGTGTGTGTGTGTGTGTGTGTGTGTGTGTGTGTGTGTGTGTTGTGTGTGTGTGTGTGTGTGTAATATATATATATATATATATATATATATATATATATATATATATATACATATATATATATATATATATATATATATATATATATATATATATATATATATATATATATATATATATATGTGTGTGTGTGTGTGTGTGTGTGTGTGTGTGTGTGTGTGTGTGCATATGAGAGGGTCCTTCATGCGCAGGGTGGTGTGAAGCGATGGAGTGGTATTCTAGTTAGTGTTGAGAGCTTTTGCATGCCTTCTTGCTTACAGCTGCCCCCGCTGGCTAGCCTCGTGCGAAAAAGGGAGCAGCTCTGCATAAGCCTCCCCCTCCCAGTGCATAGCCTCTCCATCATCGAGACTCCCTGCAGTGCCTCCTCGTGGCCTCCCATGGAAACTGGGTACCTTGCGGTTCCAGGCTAAACTGAGGGGGATCTCGGAGCAACAGGAGGCCCCTGGGTCATGGCCCACCGGCGTGTGGACACGCCCTGGCCCTGTACCAACTCCTGCCCCCTAGCCCCCTGGGGTTAATGGGAGGCTCGGGGTAGGTGGGCCTTACCAGCCCTCCTCTTCCCAGATATAACCAATCGGCAGTGCTTGTTATAGATGGAAAGGCTGGGAGGAGGGGAAAAGTCCCACCCACCCAGCAAGTGAGGTGGATTGTGGGCCTGTGGGCCCTGCTGGGAGGGCGACTGCTGGAGCGCAGGCTGGGAACGGGAACTACTCGTCTCGCCTGCGCTCTGGTGGCCGCCAGCCCAGAGTGAAGCTTGTGGGGGAAAGCTCTCAGGAACCCCACAGGTGGATGGTGGGGCACACAGCTCGCCACCCCCTTTTATATAGGGCAGCGTCGGTGGGGGTAGCAGAGGTGGCATCCACCCGGGGCGACTGCCAGAGGCTGAACCTCAGGCGGGAAGTCAGGATGGGGGTTTGGAACGTCCGTTCTTTGCGTCAGGATGATTGGTTGCCTCTAATGTCGAGGGAACTGGGGAGGCTGAGAGTTGAGGTGGCTGCTCTCTCGGAGGTGAGGAGGCCTGGCAGCGGCATGACCTGTGTAGGTGGCTACACCTATTACTGGTCGGGGCGTAGCGACGACCACCATCTCCAGGGAGTAGCCATTGCCATCTCCAGCCCTTGGTATTAGAGGTTACTTCTGTTGATGAGCGTATAACGGTATTGAGATTGAATCTTTTGGCTTCATGTCTGTTATTGCTGTGTACACTCTTACCGATGTTTGTAAACTTGACGTGAAAGAGATGGTCTACACCAAACTTACATCTGTGGTAGACAGATGTCCCCGGCGAGATATTCGCATTGTTCTGGGTGACTTCAATGCGGTATCTGGCTGTGATCGAGCTGGCTATGAGATGTCTGTCGGTCCTCATGGTTCAGGAGCTGATGCCGGTAGCGAGAATTGCCTCCTTTTATGGGACTTTGCTAGTTCCCAGAAATTGAGGATTTCTGGCTCCTGGTACCAGCGCCCAGACCCACATCGCTGGACATGGTACAGTGATGCGGGTAATGCAGCCAGGGAGATCGACCACATAATTGTCAGCACTCGTTGGAGGATCCTTCAGAACTGCAGGGTGTACAGGAGTGCTGAGTTCTGTGGTACTGACCATAGATTGGTTGTGGCTACCCTCCGGGTCCACTTCAAAACTCCCCAGCGGTCAAATGATCACCCTAGGGTGTTTCATTTGGACAGGCTGAGGGAGGGAGAGTGTGCCCGCGGGTTTGCTGAGGCAATCTCTGATCGTTTCACAATGCTTGACAATCTGACAGACCCTGTTCTTCTGTGGTATACCTTTAAGCGTGAAACGCTTGATGCAGCTCAAGATACGATTGGTGTACGCCTGAGAGCAGTACAGAATTCCATCTCACAGGAGACACTGGAAGCCACAGATGCATGTTGTGTGGCTCGTCTGACAGGGGATCGGGAATTGCACTGTTCTCATGTGTGCAGAACTCGGTCCCTGTTAAGAAGGGACAAGGAATAGTTTATTAGGAGTCTTGCAGAGGAGGTAGAAGGCCATTTCTTAGTAAATGACCTTCGTCCTGCATACCAAACCCTGAGAAAGCTGAACTCCAAGCCCTCTTCACAGGTGACAGCAGTTCGCTCAGTAAGTGGTCATATCGTTTCAGATCCTGTTGCGGTGCGGGAACGTTAGGCTGAGTATTTTGAGCAGCTGTACCAGGTGGACCCACCAACAGTTAACTTGGATGCGGGTAGTGTCGAGATCCGTGCCGGATCCACCCATCAGTGAGGACCCTCCCTCCCTAACTTAAGTTAGGGAGGCGATTTCCAAGCTGAAGAGTGGTAAAGCAACGGGTATCTGCGGCATACCAGCTGAACTGTTAAAGGCTGGTGGTGAACCTATGGCACGGGGGTTACATGCAGTCCTGGCTGCCATCTGGCGGT
>NW_020871769.1:533460-535960 GCF_003789085.1 Penaeus vannamei
CATTGCACCAACACTTTTCAACACTTGCATGGACAGGATACTGGGCAAATTACCATTCAAAGTCATTGTGAAGCAACTCTGAGCAATATCAAGGTTACCGACCTTGACTCTGCTGATGATGTTGCTATTCTATCTGACTCCTTGGAATCCTGAGTGGTGGCTCTAAATGCAGTTGGTTATATAGCGAAGCCCTTAGGTCTAGAGGTCTCCTGGACCAAGACCACGATCCAGGACTTTGGGGACTTGCTAGGAGAACCTGTTTGGTCGGTACGTGCTTGCGGCGAAGACATTTCAGTCACAGAGAGGTTTACATACCTTGGTAGTGTAGTTCATAACTCTGGGCTGTCAGACCAGGAAGTCAGCAGACGGATTGGCCTGGCAGCAGGACTCATGAACTCTGTCGATAAACGCACTTGGCGATGCCAGTACCTCCTGTGCAGAAGGACCAAGCTACGTGTCTTCATGAACCTGATAATGCCAGTTTGCCACATAGTGATGGAACCTGGACATTATCTTGTGTTTTTGAGTTTCGTCTTGATACCCTTTGTAATAGTCCTTTACTCCGGATCATGGGGTACTGTTGGCGGGAACACGCGTCAAACCATCGGTTGCACCGTGAGACTGGCACAGGACCTGTTACCTGTACAATCCGTGATCGCAAACTCAGTCTATACGGCCACCTGGATCGCTCTCCTCAGGATGATCCTGCCCATCAGGTCGTCGTCTCTGTTCGAGACAACCCTGGATGAAGGAGGCCTGGGGGACGACCTAGATTGATTAAACCTGTCGTGAGGAGTTCGAGATGGGCCGAGTCACTGCTTGGCGGCTTATCGTGAGGGTCCTTCGCAGGTATAGACCGAGGATGGATACGGCTATGCGCCCCCGTCGGTGTTATCTCCATGATGATGATGAATTCTTAATATTATTGTCATCACCGTCATTATTTTTATTATAATCTTTATTACGACTGTCAAAATTGCAAAGAAAATCTTTCGTAGTGTCAATTTCATCGTCATCATTATCATTATGTTTTTATTATATTTCTGTTGTAGTTATTGTTATTATTATTATCGTTATTACCTTGATCATGATTTTGATCCAGGTATGATTGCATCAGTAATTATTATTATCATTATTATCCTCATCATCATTATCATCATTATCATCATCATCATCGTTATTATTATTATTATTATTGTTATATAATTATTGTTGATATTATCATTCCTATTATTATCATTATTATGATCATTATTATCATTATTAATGGTATCATTATCATTATTATTGTTTTTATTGTTATTATTATTATTATTATTATTATTATTATTATTGTTACCCTTATCATTATCATTACCATTATTTTTGTCATAATCATTATTACTATTATCACTATTGATTTCATTATTATTATTGCGATTGTTGTTGTTGAAATGATGATGATAATAATAATGATAATATTCGAAAATCAATTATAATTATTATTGTTGTTTTGCCATCATTATCATTATCATTTATTTTATTATCACAGTCAGTATTGCTGTTATCATTATCATTAGTATCATTATTACCTTTATTATGTTAATTATAATCATCATCATTATCATCATTATAATTAATATTTTATTATCATACCTGTTATCATTATGAATGTTATTACAATCATATTTTATCATAATGGTGATTACTAATATAATTGTAGTATTACCACTGTTGTTGCTATTGTTATAATATTATTGTCATCGTAACTATTATGATTTCCATTATTATTGTTATTTTCATTATTTTTTTTCCTACTACTACTGGCACCACCATTATGATATTTTGTTATCATTGTCATCATTTTCATAATTGTTATTGTAAGTATTATCATTAATATAAATGCTATAATAATGAAATAAGTAATGATAATAGCGAGGATATTTTGAATGAGTATAATAGTAATAATGATAATAGTAATAATAATAATGATAATGATAATGATAATATAATAATGATAATAATATATTAAAAATCATCATAATAATGATAATGATTATAATAATGATAATAGTAATATTGATAATAATGATAATAACAATTATCATTATTATTATGATGATGCTAATGATAATAATAATAATAGTAAAAAAAATAATAACAATAATAAAAATAATATCAATAATAATAATAATGATAATAATATTGATAATAATAACAACAATTATAATAATAATCATGATATTAATAATAATAATAATAATAATAATAATAATAATAATAATAATAATAAATATAATGATAATGATAATGATAATAGTAATAAAGATAATAATGATCATAATGATGATAATAATAGTAATGATAATATTAACAATAATTCTATGATAACAATAATAACAATAATAATTATAATAATAATAATAATAATAATAATAATAATAATAATAATAATAATAATAATAATAATAATAATAATAATGATAATAATAATAATAATAATAATTAGAATAATGATAGC
>NW_020871769.1:545960-550960 GCF_003789085.1 Penaeus vannamei
TCCCCAAAAGGAGACAAGGGGATGAGTCTAAGGCTAAATCATATGAAGATTTATCGATATGAACTTATCGTTTAGAGTGAACTTGCCGTTTAGAAAGAATGTTGATTATTGTATACTTTTTTTTCCCTTTTTTTGCGAAGGGGGCACTTTGCACCCTCCTTGTGCACACTCTCTCATTTGCTGTTATCCCTTTTTTCTATTAATTATTAGCATATACGTATTACTTACATGTGAATATACACCCCAATTTATGTTGCATTGTAGTAGTTCTGCTGACATATTGTTACAACCATCCTGATGATCCATTACTGGTGTGTCTTGTCTAAGTTTCTTTTACTTATCATAGTTTAAAGCAAACAGTGTCACTTCCTCGCCACCATTGCTCCTACGCTTTTTCGGAGGATGCGCCACTGCAGAGATGTTACTTGAGCACAGAAAGCGAACTGCCGCACCCTGCTTCGCTTACTTTTCGTTTCCTACGGTGCGCATCTCTTCATCTTTACGCATATCATCCTCAAACGTAATTCACACAGCAAAGATCCGTCACAAGTCACTCGTTGGCCACCCTTTAAGGGTACACCACCACTCCAGGAGCTAACCCTCACACCATCGGGCAACCAGACATACCACTTTGAATCTTAGATTTACAAAGATGATCAACAAAATATACAGATGAAAATGATAAACAATTGCTAAAATTCTGACCAGATTATGATCACAGAGTCAAGGCCATTTTAATAAGGGCGCCGTGGCTTGATTGCGGAGCTTTGTTCCTTTATGTTTAGTTTGCAACATGCGGTAACTGTAATATCGTGACTGAACTGGAGGAAAATATGACACCCGGGCATACAATAGACAAAAAAGTAGTTATCTACCACCAGTAGTAATTACAACACTTGATGATTATCCTTCTGCATACTTTAGAGGGCACACAAAATAGCCCCAGGGAGACAAACACTGACCTCGCCAAGGTTTCAAATCGGATCCTTTCAGTCAAAGACAGTCCTGGAACCGAAAATCTACTGAGCATATATGTTTGATATATAACACATATAACATTTACCAAAGCAGCTATAGAAGGCTCTAGTTTTATTATTCTCATAAAATGTCGAAACAAATGAAATTACGCAATACACTATTATACAAACTGAATGCATTAAGTTTAAGTAGATTATGAACCAAAACAAAACAAAACAAAAAATACAAAGATAAATAAAGCAGCAACAAGCTTTGATGGTGATCCCTTTAGCTCCAGCTCTGGCACCAACTGCAGCTCCTGTTCCAGTGGCAGCACCGGATCCAGCTTCAACGGAGGAATTCCAGAATAGGATAAATGAGTCTGCAAAAAAATGGAACGGAAACGATACTAGTGCAATAACAGACTACTCATCTGCTTTAGAGGTAGAAAAAAAAACATTATCACAAATTAGAATGACAATAAATTTAGCAAGTGGATTGTAGGTCTTCTCTCAAAGTATGAACACGGTAGATTTTTTTTTTTTTTTATTCAACTGCTTTGGTAATAAGAATCCATGGTCACGCTCTTCACAGAACATCAACAGCTTTTGCAGTCCAGTCACGATGCAACCTTTCGTGGACAGCTGATGTCCCACCATGACTTCAAGCGTAATACTGTAAATAGTAACAGTGCGAAGAGGCACTGGGCATCTTGTTCATTAATTTAGGATTAAAAATATTTGTCCAAGGTGAGCGTTACAGTCCATTTTTAGGCTAATTAATGTTTGAGTTGTAGCTCTCTTTTAGAGAGGTCATCCAGTTTGGGTAGAATCAATTAATAGGTTAAGCAAATAAGACCGAATAAAAATAATCTTCCTTTTATAGCAATCTGCCTCACCCATTTCCCCCTCTCCCTTTCTCTTAATCTACCTATAAGTGTGTGTGTGTGTGTGTGTGTGTGTGTGTGTGTGTGTGTGTGTGTGTTTATTATGTGTTTATCTGTATATCTACATCTCTGACCGCTAACCAGTCGCCCTTCACAAAGGGTTAAACTCGAGTCCCCCAAGAAACGGAGCGCTATTTACGACTCGAGATAATCATCCATGCCAATTATAGCCAATTCGTGGCAATTTCCGCCAACCAGTCCACCGCCATAAAGCTACCACTGAGAGGAAAGATGACCAATCTACCACAGCGCCCATTCGCCGGCACCTTCCCCGAGCGGTCGTGCCTTAAGGATTCACAGCGAGACTTAATGATGGTGATCACGAAGGAAAACAAAAAGAGACGAAGAAAAGGTAAAAATGAAAAGAAGGAAGTGCATATAGTTGGGGGAAGGAGTGGAGAATCAGAAGGAGAAGGAGAAGAAAAGGCAAAATGATGAGTCTGCTTCTACTAATAATAATGGTATCATAACAATACTAATAATGATGATGCAGAGAATAGTAATGAGGGTAGAAATGAATTAGTAATAAAAATCAAATAGCATTCAAAAGAAAAAGAAAACGTGTATCTTCCGCCCAAGAGAATCTAGCCTGTGTTGCCAGAAGCCACCGGCGCTGAACCTCTCATCTCCCCGGGACGATCTCGCTCCCTCTCCTGATTGCCGCGTCCCACGATGTTTATGATGATTTAACATTACACAGTCTGTCATCTGTCTGTAAATTATCCCGGCTTATTACAGGTGCAGGGTGTGAGTCCATATTTACTTTGTAATGTACGGAGAAGTAGTGCACCTTCCGCGGGGCATGGAAGGTATGTATTATTTCCTCGATTTTTTTTTCTTTGCGATGGTAATACTAACTCTCCATTTTAATTTTATCTTTCCTCTCCTTTATACTTCCTTTGTATTTTAATCATTGATATTAGTGATATAATACATGTCATTGCTATAGTGAAAATTACATTCTTAGAGCTTGTGATGTTGTTAACATTGTCAGAAAACTGTCAATAACTATCAATAAGTGGTTTCAGGATATCAATATTAATATATCAAAACTTGTGAAATCGTACAAATGTCAAATTGATATCAATATGAACAAAAGTCACAATGACAGCGATGATATTGAGGTGTAAATGTGTGAAATAATGACATAATCGATATGACGAACAGAGTCAGGATGCATAAAATGGTGACAATAACATCCATAATGACAAAACTAATAAAAATAAAGTCCGTAGTAACATCTGAATAAATCACTGGCTCTGTCCTTATCATTATCGTAAATGATGATAAAAATAAAATGTTATTCACAGTGACAATGGTAAAAGTAGTAGCGACAATGTTAATATTAGGTATGCAGCGTATTAAATTTATCAACAATAATACTATGTTGCTGATGACACGCATGTTAACAGTATGGATAATTGCAATGGCACATACATAATAAATTAACGATTGGGATGACAGTGTTAATAGTAATGGTAATAATAATAATGAAAATAATAACAAGAAGCACTCCGAGAGCGCATACCTCTGCTAAGGCAATAGCATCGCTGATTCAATAAAAATATTCACAATTAATACATCAAAATCACCTTTCTCAAGTACGCAGGTGACGACCGTAAACATAATCTCCTTGGCGGAGGCCACGGCGATAGGGGTAATGATGAAATCGTTCAAAAACCCTGGATCCAGATCACGATCCGGATCACCACCAAAACGTTACCTCTGGTAAAATTGTCAGGAAAATCCATTCATAACTTGTGAGTTATCCTGCTAACCAGCTAACAAACAAACAAACGCCAATGAAAACAATCTGGACGGAGGTAGTGATTATACTACTGCTACTACATGAATGATAAAAATAATGAAATTGATAATGATAATGATAATAACAGTAATATGATATGATAGTATGCAGCGTTATTTTCATTTAGCTTTAATTCAATTTGTTACAATGGGTATTCTTTGCTGTGAGATGCTGCTTCTAAATCTCCCCCTGTGTGCAAGGAATGGCCGGGGTGGCCATCCACTGGCGGTGCGGGAATTGAACGCAGGTCAGCGAGATTGCGAGACGAGAAGGCTAACCGCCGCAGCACACAACACTGTGGTTACGATGATAATGACAGTAATAACAATTATGATGACAAAGTAATGATGATAATAATAATGATAATAATTATAATGATGATAACAACAGTGATGTCATCAATGACAATAATAATGATTAATAATAATAATGTTCATAATAAGGATAAAAATATATGATGATAATGACAATGACAATAACGGTTATAGTGAAGATGATGACAACGATAAAGGTGATGACAATGATAATGATGCTAAGAAATATAACGAACAATACTTTTTAACCATGATATAAATAACCATTTGTTTCATCATTATTATGGCTGTTTTAATTCTTAAATTACAAATTATAATATAATACTTTGATAAGAAGAATGACATGTCGTTATCAGTGTTGCTATTATTATAATTACATTCATCAGTGTCACCGTTTTAGGAGCAGTGTCAATGCTCATATATCAATATGATTCTATAATGAGAAACATACTGATATCTGCATACTTGTAATATATGTTTTCTGAGGAAACTATAGCTTTATCATATCAAATATAGTATGGTAATAAATAAGATCTTAATCACTTCGTCAGTATAATAAACAGTACACTATAAATGTACCACTTTTATTAAGGGGTCATTAACTCACGACTGGGTGCTTCTCCACTACGACCCTTGTTTGTTTCCAGCAAACTTTCACAGAATGTTCCCACACTTGACCGTTGAAAAATAAGAAAAAAGAAACAAGAAAAAAACACGTGGACGAAAGATCCTTAACAAAGTGTCCGGATAAAAAGTGATCCGGTTGACGAGAGGAGCAGCTGTGGAGAACATCCTCGTACACAACTCTGCCATTACCTCGACGCTGATACGCTGAAGTCGACTGTTGTGTGTGTGTGCGTGTGTGTATTCATGTATGCGCGAAGGAGAGTACATGTGTTTGTGCGTTTACGTGTAGGTTTGTGTGTGTGTTTGTGCCCCCGACCTCTCACAGTCCCCTCCCTATCAACACCCCCAC
>NW_020871769.1:590960-595960 GCF_003789085.1 Penaeus vannamei
ATATATATATAAGCTATGAAATGAGAATATTAATGACTAAAAGGAGAATAGATATTTGTGATGACAATTGTAATGATAGTTAAAACATGATAATAATACGATTGATAATGATTAGAATGATAATGATATTTATAACGATAATGATTCTACAATCAGTGAGTTATAACAATGATAGCGGTAATAATAATGATTATCAACAGCAACAACGAAAATAATTAAAATGATAAAGAGGATAACAAAAATAATGATAATCGCAACGATAATAGTAATAAAAGATACAATTATATTAAGGCTGGCGATGATAACAATGGTGATAATGATAACGGTAATTACGTAAAAAAATGTCCGTGATAGTAATAACAATAATAATATTGACAGTAACGATGATTAAAATGTATCTTTAACAGTAGTAAAAATGGTAAAAAATGTATTTCTAATAATTATGATAATCATAATAAGAGAAGCACAACGCATACCTCCGCCAAGGCAACAAGGTCACATGCATTAAACAAGAGAGAGAGAGGAGGAGGAGAGAGAGAGAGAGAGAGAGAGATGAGAGAGAGAGAGAGAGAGAGAGAGAGAGAGAGAGAGAGAGAGAGAGAAGAGAGAGAGAGAGAGCGAGAGAGAGAGAGAGAGAGAGAGAGAGAGAGAGAGAGAGGAGATATTCACGCTTAAAGAATTACATTAAAATCACCTTTCTCAAGTACACAGCTGACGTCATTAAACATGGAATAGTTCATAAAATTCCTGGATTAGGATCACCATCAGAATTTAATGGAATTAATGGTAAGACACACCTCTGGAAAAAATTATTCAGAGCTTTTGGAGTTATTCTGCTAACAAATTAACAAATAACCCAGATCGGCACCAAAATTCAATGGCTAAGACAAACCTTTAGTAAAAAAAAACAGAAAAAAATATTCATAATGTTTTGTTATTCTGCAAACCCACGAAAGAACTAACCACCGTAACCAAAAATATAACCTCCTTGGCGAAATTAATGATAACGATTAACATGATGATGATGATAATGATGATCACAGTAATAATATATAACAATAATAATAATGATAATAATAATAATAATAATAATAATAATAATAATAATAATAATAATAATGATGATGATGATGATGATGATGATGATGATGGTAGCAGTAATAATGATACTAGTGATAATATTTAATGACTGAAAATTATAATAATAATAACAATAATAATATGATGATTAATAATAAGGCCTAGAACGGTGCATTTTTTCCTACACACGCACACACACACACACACACACACACACACACACACACACACACACACACACACACACACACACACACACAACACACACACCACACACACACACACACACACACACACACACACACACACACGCACACACACACACACACACACACACACACACACACACACACACACACACACACACAACACACACAAGCCTCGCAATCCGAGTGAACACCCTCTCAATCTTCTCAATCTTTCTCCCATTTCTCCGTGGATTCGAACCTGGCTTTGTCGCGAATCCAAAGTCCGATGCTCCAGCTGCCACGCCCTCGGCTCACGCCCTCACGCCCTCACGCCCTCACGCCCTCACCCTCGGCTGCCACCCCTCACGCCCTTCACGCCCTCACGCGCCCTCACGCCCGTCCTGCCAATCCCAGACCCAATTTGGTGCGGGATTCGAACGCGTGAGAACGGGGTGATCGAGTCACGTGGTTCTCAGTCACGCACGTTGCTTCTGAACCACGTTGGCCGCTAACTACAGTGACAATGATAATGATGATATTGATAATAATGGTAATAATTATTCAAAAAAACATAATGATAATAATGACAATGATGATGATGATGATGCTATTGATAATAATGGTAATGATAATTCAAAAATATTATAATGATAATAATGATAATAATGATGAAAACAATAGTAATGATAATGACGATATGATAAATGAATAATATGCATAATGATAATGATAACGATGTTAATAAAAATGATACTAATTATAATAAGAAGAACAAGAGGAATACCAATAATAATGATAATGATAACGATAATAATAGTAATAGTAACGTTAGTGATAATACTGATAATAGTAATAACAATAATAGTAATGATATTTAATGACATTGAAAATTATAATAATGATAATATAAGAATAATAATGGTAATAATGATCACACTAATAATAATAATAATAATAATGACAGTGATAAAACTAATGGTAATGACAATAATAATCACCACAATAATAAGAAGAAGAACAATTATAATAATCATGATAATAGTAATTGTAATAACAATGACAATGATAATGATGATAATAATGATATTGATAATAATCATGATAGCAGTAATACTAACAATGATAATGACGATAGGAGTAATAGTAATAAAGATAATATAAAAAATGATATGATAATGATAATAATAACAATGATAATAATGAATGATGATGATGATGACAATGGTGATAATAACAATACGCATAATGATATTTGTATTAATGATAACGATGATGGTATTGATAATGATGATGATGATAGTAATATCAATAATAATATTACCAATGATAATAATAATCAATATCATAATTATGATAATAATAAGATTAATGATAAAATAACAATAATGATAATGAAAATGTGATATTGGTGATAAACAAACCAAGGCTACCAAAAACATAATGATAATGATAATAATGATGGTAATAAGAATGATGATAATGGTAATAATGATAACAATAATAGCAGTAATGATGATAATCATTATAATGGTAATGAGGAAAAATAAAGGAAAAATGATCACTGCAATGCTAATCATGATAATGATGATGATGATAGCAATAACAACAGCAAAGAAACAAAAATAATGATAATAATAATAATAGTAGTAGTAACTGCGATAATACTAATGATAATAATAATGATAAAGATGATATGATAACAATAAGAATAGTAATCAAAACATCAGTGATAATAACAATAATGATGATTGTAATAAAACATAGTAATAATGATAATAATCATGATAAAAAAAAGGATTAATAATAATATTGATAATAGGAATGATGATAATAATACATATTGTTAATCATGATTCCAATAATAACAATAATGATAATAATTGATATCGATAATAATGCCAATAATAATAATAATAATAATAATAATAATAATAATAATAATAATAACAATAATGATAATAATAATAATAATAATAATAATAATAATAATAATAATAATAATAATAATGATGATGATAATAATCCCAGCACATTTAATTCCAACATACAAAACCTCCCAAACATATGTAACCCCATGTAATTTCAGCCTATGCATGCAGCCTAGCACATGGAAAACTCCCTGCAACATAATTGCAACATATAACGACATAGGATCACCACCAAAATCTGCCCCAATGGTTTCTTGGATCTTCCATTTAAAGAAGAAATAAATAAATAGATAAATATGAAAATAAAAGAAAAAAGGAAAAGAAAAACGAAAAGAAAAGATGAAGAGAGAGAGAGAGGGGAGGAGGAGGAGGAAGAGAGAGAGAGAGGAGGGAGGGAAAGGGAAGAAGAGAGAGAAGGAAGGAGGGAATATCTGCGAGAGAGAGTTAGGAAAGAAAAGAGAAAAAACAAGAAAAAAGAAAAAAAGAAGGAGAGACAAGGGGGGGGAGGAGAGGAAAAGAGAGAGAGAGGAGGGAGGGAAAGGGAGGAGGAGAGAGAAGGAAGGAGGGTATATCAGAGAGAGAGAGTTAGAAAGAAAGAGAAAAATAAAAGAAAAAAGAAAAAAAGGAAAAAAAAATGAAAAAAAGAAAAAAAAAAAAAAAAAAAAAAAAAAAAATATATATATTATATATATATATATATATATATATATATATATATATATATATTATATATATTATATATATTATATATCACCGTCACCAATTTTCGGCTTTATGTAAATTCACTCTTTATCAAATTTAATCTTTCGAAATTCTGAAAAACTACCCACATAATTTTATAACAAATTGCCAGTGACTCTTTTGAACAATTTTGGAGATAAATCGGAGTTAAAGTGATATTGGTGAAAGCAGTTATGATAATGAAAGAAATTATAATAGTGATAGAAATGATAATAATGAAAATAACAGCATTGATAATAAAACAACAATGATAATAGTGATAGGAATAATAATTAGGAAAATAATAACAGCATTGATAATAAAACAATAGAAATTATAATAGTGATAGAAATGATGATAATGAAAATAACATTGTTAATAAAACAGCAGAAATGATAATAGTGATAGAAATGATAATAATGAAAATAACAGCACTGATAATAAAGCAACAGAAATGATAATAGTGATAGAAATGATAATAATGAAAATAACAGCACTGATAATAAAGCAACAGAAATGATAATAGTGATAGAAATGATAATAATGAAAATAACATTGTTCATAAAACAGCAGAAATGATAATAGTGATAGAAATGATTATAATGAAAATAACATTGTTAATAAAACAGCAGAAATGATAATAGTGATAGAAATGATAATAATGAAAACAACAGCATTGGTAATAAAACAATAGATATGATAATAGTGACAGAAATGATAATAATGAAAATAACATTGTTAATAAAACAGCAGAAATGATAATAGTGATAGAAATTATAATAATGAAAATAACAGCAATGATAATAAAACAATAGAAAGGATAATAGTGATAGAAATGATAATAATGAAAATAACATTGTTAATAAAACAGCAGAAAAGATAATAGTGATAGAAATGATAATAATGAAAATAACATTGTTAATAAAACAACAGAAATGATAATAGTGATAGGAATAATAATTAGGAAAATAACAACAGCATTGATAATAAAACAGCAGAAATGATAATAGTGATATTAACAACAGTGATAATGATAATAACAAGATAACAATGGCAATAGCATTGATATTAATAGATATATGAT
>NW_020871769.1:599222-601722 GCF_003789085.1 Penaeus vannamei
TACACCCTCTCAAATACACCCTTTTCCAAATAACCCTTTCCAATTACATCCTTTTCCAATTACACCTTTTCCAAATACACCCTTTTCCACAAATACACCCTTTTCCAAATAACACCCTTTCCAAATACACCTCTTCAAATACACCCTTTTCCAAATACATACCCCTTTCCAAATACACCCTTTTCCAAATACACCCTTTCCAAATACACACCCTTTCCAAATTTCCAAATTTCCAAATACACCCTTTTCCAATAAACACCCTTTCCAAATACACCCTTTTCCAAATACACACCCTTTTCCAAATACACCTTTTCCAAATACACCCTTTTCCACCCTTTTCCAAATACAACCCCTTTTCCAAAATACACCTTTTCCAAATACACCCCTTTTCCAAATACAACACCCTTTTCAAAATACACCCTTTTCCAAATACAACACCTTTTCCAAATACGCCTTTTCCAATTTTTCCAAATACACCCTTTTCCAAATACACCCTTTTCCAAATACACCCTTTTCCAAATACACCCTTTTCCAAATACACCCTTTTCCAAACACCCTTTTCCAAATACACCCTTTTCCAAATACACCCTTTTCCAATTACACCCTTTTCCAAATACACCCTTTTCCAAATACACCCTTTTCCAAACACCTTTTCCAAATACACCTTTTCCAAATACATTTCCAAATACACCCTTTTCCAACTTTTCCAAATACACCCTTTTCCAAAACACCCTTTTCCAATTACACCCTTTCCAAATACATTTTCCAAAATACACCTTTTCCTTTTTCCAAATACACCCTTTTCCAAATACACCCTTTTCCCTTCCCAGAAGAAGCCCCAACCCCAACACTTCCCAAGGAGCCGACACCACCGCCTCTCTTACATCATAAAAGTCAATATATCCCCATAACAGATTATACTAATATGATATTCCCCCCAGTTGACCCCGCTCATTAAAAGGTCAAGCCAGGGTCAAGATAGCCGTTGCCATTCTGCTGATAAGAGGGAGATGAGGTGAGATAAGCAAGGACTTAGCCAAACACCCTCCATGACAGCTGCCCGGGGCTTATGGGTAATATATCATCACCTTCGGATGGGTGAGAGAGAGAGAAATTCTAGGCCAGGTTGGAAAATGCGTCTCGTGTGACTCGGCTCCTCTGGCCCTCCTCCTCTCCTCTCCTCATCTCCTCCTCCTCCTTCTTCTTTTCCTTTTTTCCTCTTGCCCTCCTCCTCGCCTTTCCCCCTCCTCCTCCTCCTTCTTCTTTTCCTTTTTCCTCTTGCCCTCCTCCTCTCCTCATCTCCCCCTCCTCCTCCTCCTTCTTCTTTCCTTTTTTCCTCTTGCCCTCCTCCTCTCTCCTCCTCTCCTCTCCCCTCCTCCTCCTCCTCCCTCTTCTTTTTTTTTATTCTGTGGAAAATCCGTCTCGTGTGACTCGGCTCCTCTTGCCCTCCTCCTCTCCTCTCCTCCTCCTCCTTCTTCTTTTCCTTTTTCCTCTTGCCCTCCTCCTCTCTTCTCCTCTCCCTCCCCTCCTCCTTCTTCTTTTCCTTTTTCCTCTTGCCCTCCTCCTCTCTCCCTCCTCTCCTCCTCTCCTCCTTCTTCTTTTTCTTTTTCTTCTGTGGAAAATCCGTCTCGTGTGTCTCGATCCTCTGGCTCTTCCCTCCTCCTCTCCTTTTCTTTTTCTTTTTCTTCTGTGGAAAATGGGCCTCGTGTATCTCGATTCCTCTTGTCCTCCTCCTCTCTTCTCTTCTCCTCCTCTTCCTCCTTCTTTTTCTTCTGTCTCTCCTCCTGTTTCTTCGGCCCTCTTCTACTTCTTTTTATCATTCTTTTCTTCTGCTTCTTCTTTTTTGTGTGTCTCCATTTTCTTATTTTGGAGGAGAGGAAAACCGGGAGAATGGAGTGGATATATTGATGAAGATGAGAGAGAGAGAGAGAGAGAGAGAGAGAGAGAGAGAGAGAGAGAGAGAGAGAGAGAGAGAGAGAGAAGAGAGAGAGAGAGAGAGAGAGAGAGAGAGAGAGAGAGAGAGAGAGAGCAAGAAAACAAGACAGAGAAGAAAAAAAAAAGAGTCAACGAAATAAAGAATTAGAAAAAGAAATATAAAAAAAGAAAAGAAAGAGAGCGCGAGAGAGAGAGAGCAAAAAAAGACAAGCGACAAAGCAAATGACAATACATTCCAGAACCGTTGCTCTCCCTCTCCTCCCATTTCCGTATTTCCCAATTTCCTAAACAATCCTATTTCTTCCTCCTCCTCCTCCTCCTCCTCCTTCTCTTCTTCTTCTTCTTCCTCCTCCTCCTCCTCCTCCTCCTCCTCCTCCTCCTCCTCCTCCTCCTCCTCCTCCTCCTCACACCAATAAATTCACCCCCCCCTTCGAATTCCTAGACTTCCTCCTTGAGAAGGCTTCAGCTTGGACAATGGGATTTCAGTGACTTCAATGACTTCAGCTCTTCAGCAGACAACTCCTTGGAAGACACACTTCACGGGGTCCTGCAGGATACTTCGCGA
>NW_020871769.1:609222-616722 GCF_003789085.1 Penaeus vannamei
GGGAAAACTTATCGAAAAATATGAAACGGGACAGACGAAAAAAAAAAATATAAAAATCATGAAAAAGGAGAGATATGAAGTAAAAGAGAGCAAAGAGGAAAGAGGAGAGAGAGGAGAGAAGAGAGAGAGGAGAGAGAGGAGGAGAGAAGAGAGAGAGAGAGAGAAAAGAGCGAAGAGAGAGGGGAGGGAGGGGGGGGAGGGAGAGAGAGAGAAGAGAGAGAAGAGAGAGGGAGAGAGAGAGAGGAAGGAGAGAGAGAGAGAGAGAGAGAGAAGGAGAGAGAGAGAGAGAGAGAGAGAGAGAGAGAGAGAGAAAGAGAGGAGAGGAAGAGAGAGAGAGAAAGAAAGAGAAGAAAATAGAAAATTGACAAAGTGCGAGAGAAAAGACACAGAAGAGAGATGAGGAAATTCGAGAGAGACACAGAAAGAGAAAGAAGATGATACGATACGAAAGAGAGACAGAAAGAGAGAGGGGGGGACAGAAACAGAGAAATGATGAAATACGAGAGAGAGATAGAGCTGATAAAGCACAAGAGAGAGAGAGAAAAGAGACAATAAGTTACGGAATACACTAAAACCAAAAAGAAATAAAATAAAACAAAGAAGAAGGAAGTAAGAAAAAAAAAACAATGATAAAGGAGAGATAGAAGAAAAAAGATGAAAGGTGAAGAAGACATTGCGTCATTCAGGTATATTGGTCAAGTATCATAGATATATGGAGGTTTTGGAGAAGAGGGGGGTGGGGGTGTAAGAGGGGTACAGTCCCAGTTCAGTTTCAAACAGCAATTGACATCTATTCTGCCGCGTATGACGTCACTAGAGGAGGGGTCACGGGGTGTCACTTGTATCTTTTATCGTAACTTTTTATTTTCTTTTTTCGTTTTCGGTGTATATATGTCTATATATNAGGGGATTTTTTCTGGGGGGAAAAGGTGTTCGAGAGACCGTTTTAGGGGAAACACGCTCGTGGGAAGGACGGGTGGGATGGGGGAAGGTACAGCACGAGGGGAAAGGACGGAGAGAAAGGATGGGGGAGAGTGAGTGAGTCAGTTGTGAGGGAGTGTTTTTTAGGTGTTAAAGTGACTCAGTGGAATTACATTTAAGAGAAGAGGGAAGTAGAAAAATATTAACCGTAACGACGATAGTTATCATCTTGTTATTTTTCAACATATTGATATCATATGATATTGTATGTTTTTTTTGTTGTTTTTTTTGCAGCTCTCACCATTATCGCCATTATCTTTATCGTCATCATGGATGTTTGTATTGTAATTATTAGCAAAGTTGAGAGAGAGAGAGAGAGAGAGAGAGAGAGAGAGAGAGAGAGAGAGAGAGAGAGAGAGAGAGAGAGAGAGAGAGAGAGAGAGAGAGAGAGAGAGAGAGAGGGAGGAGGGAGGGAGGGAGGGAGAGAGAGAGAGAAAGAGAGAGGGAGAGACAGAGAGAGAGAGAGAGAGAGAGAGAGAGAGAGAGAGAGAGAGAGAGAGAGAGAGAGAGAGAGAGAGAGAGAAGAGAGAGAGAGAGAGAGAGAGAGAGAGAGAGAAAGAGAGAGAGAAGAGAGAGAGAGAGAGAGAGAGAGAGAGAGAGAGAGAGAGAGAGAGAGAGAGAGAGAGAGAGAGAGAGAGAGAGAGAGAGAAAACAGAAACAGAAACAGAGACAGACACATACAAACAAAAAGAAAAGACAGAATCAAAATGAAGAAATAAAAAAGAAGACAAGACAATACACCAAACAAAAATAAAAAGATAAAAACAAGAAGAAGAGACAGAAGAAGCTAAATAATAAGGAGAGAGATAGCAGAAGATGGGCAGTGACCGCCCGTGAGGCAAGTCAAGTCCAGAAGATGAAGCAGCCCCAGAGCCACCCATGGGGCCCGACGACGAAGCAGGGGATGGCCCAGATGACGACGGGGAAATAGATAGAAAATGAGAAAAAAGGAGAAATGAAAATACAAAAAACAGGAATGATGTGATATAAAAAAAATAAAAAAAGAGAAATGAAATAAATACAGGAGTGATGTGAATTTAAAAAATCAAAAAGAGAGAAATGAAATACAAATACAGGAATGATGTGAATTAAAAAAAAAAAATAAAAAATAAAAAAGAGAGAAATGAAAATACAAATACAGGTAATGATGTGAATCAAATAAAAAAATCAAATGGGAAAGAAAGATATAAATGCATGAATGACTGAATGATTGAGTGCATAGGATAGAAGAGAAATTAAAATAGATAGAAAATGAGAAAAAAAGAGAAATGAAAATACAAATACAGGAATGATGTGAATCAATCAAATAAAAAATATCAAGTGGGAAAGAAAGATATAAATGCATGAATGATTGAATGATTGAGTGCATAGGAGAGAAGAGAAATCAAAATAGATAGAAAATTAGAATATAGTCAAGTGAGAAATAGAAATATGAATACAGGAAGGATTGAATGATTGAGTGCATAGGATAGAAGACAAATCAAAATAGATAGAAAATTAGAAGAAAAAAATCAAATGGGAAAGAAAGATATAAATACATGAATGATTGAGTGCATAGGAGAGAAGATAAATTAAGATAAATAGAGAATTAGAAAAAAATCAAGTGAGAAATGAAAATATGAATACAGGAATGGTTGAATGCATAGGACAGATGAGCGATAAAAATAGATAGGAAGATGAGATATAATGATTGGAGGGAGATGAAAATAGATAGAAAATGAGTAAAAATCAACTGTGAAATGAAAATATGAATAAAGGAATGATTGAATGGTTGAGTGCAATGGATGAACGAACGATGAAAATAGCTAGAAAATGAGGAAAAATCCAGTTAGAAATAGAAACATGAATACAGGAATGATTGAGTGCATAGGATGAACGAGAGACGAAGATAGAACATAAATTAGAAATGAAAATATAGATACAGGGATGATTGGATGATTGAATAAATTGTGCAAAAGGATGATTGTGTATAGGATGATTGAATGATTGAGTGCAAAGGGTGGAATAGAGATGGAAATAGATAGAAAATGAGACAGGAAAATATAAATGCATGAATGAGTGAATTGCATAGGATTGATGAGCGAGGAAAATAGATAGGAAGATAAGATAAAAAAACGTAATTATATTAATAGTTGAATGATTGAGCGCATAGATTGAAGGGATATGAAAATAGATTAAAAAAAAAAACGAGAGAACAAAATCAAATTGGAAAGAAAGATATAAATAGATGCATGACTGAATGGTCGAGTGCATAGGATAGATAAACAACGAAAATAGATAGAAAAAGAGATAGGAAAATGAATAGAAGAATGAAATATGAAAATAGAACTACACGAATACATAAATAGTTGAATGATTGGGCACAAAGGACCGAAGAGAAATGAAAAGAGAGAGAAAATGAGAAAACAAAATCAAATGAAAAGTAATAACATATTAACATAAATGATTAAATGCATAGGATTGAAAAGATAGATAAAAAGAGATTAATTCGAATTATAAAATTACTATACAGATGTTTTGGTGCATACTATTGAACAGGCGATTGTTTAGTGTTCACGGAACGAATGAGACATATAACACAGATAGATAAATAAGAAAAAGGAATAAAAAAAAGGTTATACAAGAATGATAAGATAATCTGATACATAAGAATCGAGAGAAGTTTGTTGAATGTCACTCGAAAGGGAAATATAATAAATCTAATTTCACAGGAAAGTGAAAAGATAAACACGAATATAAGAAAACAATCAAGAACAATAACCACGATACGAGAAATTACATCCTATAAAAACGTTATACAAATAAAAGGACAAAAAGAAGAAAATAAAAGGCTCGTTTCGATGCGACCTCGCCCAGACTAAGTAATGACAGGTCAAAGGTCACGGAATATAAACAACGACATTAATTCATATATCAAGAGACGACAGCATCCCGACGCCCATCCCAGAGGAAGAGGAAATACTTAAGACAATTCTCCAAGACAATTTCCTCCGTTCGGAATGGAGGAGGTGGGAGAAAAAAGGACAATAATTTGGAGAATGCCGAAGAGGAAATTGTTAAAAGAGAGAAGAAAAAAAAAAGACGCTGAAAAATCTGTTCCAATTATGGTTGTTTGGGCTAATGGAATGCTCCTTATATAAAAATGCTAAGAGGGGAAACGTAGAGAATTTTCAGTAGATGAAAATATATTTAACAATATTACGACAATCAGTGTTGCGAATGTTATAAACAAATGTACAAATAAATAGGAATGTTTACAAGAAATTTATATTCGATTTGATCAAAACGTGAATGGAGAATGAGAGGAAGACATTGATAGAAAAAGAGGTAAACGAAAGGAAGGGGATAAGAGAGGGGAAGAGAGAAAATGAGAGGAGAGAGGAAAGGTGAATAGGGGAGAGTAGGAGAGGAGGAGAAAGGAGGGGAGAGGAGAGGGGGAGAGGGCGAAAAGAGAAGGGAGGTGAAGGGAAGAAATAAGAGGAGGGGAAACGGTAGAAAGAGGGGAGGACTAGGGAGAGAAGGGAGAGGAGGAAGGAAGGAGAGGGGAGGGGGGGGGAGGAGGAGGAGGGGGAGGGGGAGGAGAGGGGTGAGTGTCACTGTGAGTAACCTCTGACGGAAACTGACATATGGGGCGGAGTCAGCCAATCACGGACCGCCCAATTTGTGACGTCACGGCCAGTGAGACAGCGAAATTACAAGTGTGTTTATGTTTATACAGAAAGGCTCTGTGACTCTGGGAATATAAACCTTCCCTGACCTTATTCCTTATCAAAAAAATAGAATTAAGGTACGGAAGCACTCTGCGGGTGGTTTCGAATTGTCTTCGGGAATTTTTACTAACGATTAAAGCAAATATCTTGATAAGAAGTTCGACAGGAAGTATTTATATACAGCATAAAAGGGTAATTTCCATTTACTCGCATTTGGCAAAGTAGATACAATGTTTTTCTTCTTCTCCTTCTCCTTCTCCTTCTCCTTCTTCTTCTTCTTCTTCTTCTTCTTCATTTTTCTTCTTCTTTTTTTTTTTTCTCTCTTTTTGTTTGACTAAAATGCATTGATAACTATCATACCACTAATACCATTGGCTTTGCTAACTTTCCTATGATTGTTGTAGTTGTTACCGTTATCATTGTTATAATTGTACTTGTTAATGTTATTCCTATCATTATGACTGTTAATATCATCATATCATTGCTTTTTGTAATACTAACTATATGACATTTCTCATGACGTATAGCTGAGCTTCCTATATTACGGGAAAGCGAAAGATTGACTTATTTAAGTACTTTAATTAAGTTATGAAAGGAGAGGATACTGGTAATTGGGCAAAGAGCCTTCTTTATCTATTTTTTTTTTTTTTTTTTTTTTCCTTCTCTCCGTCTCTGTCTGTCTGTCTCTCTCTCTCTCTCTCTCTCTCTCTCTCCTCTCTCTCTCTCTCTCTCTCTCTCTCTCTCTCTCTCTCTCTCTCTCTCTCTCTCTCTCTCTCTCTCTCACGCGTAATATGAAGACGAATATATATTTATTATTATTATTATTACCATTATGATTGTATTGTCGTTATTATCATTATTATCATCATATCATTATCATCATCATTATTATTAATTTTATTGTTGTTGTTGTTGCTGTTATCATTATCATCATTATTTTTACTATCAATATCATTATTATATACATAACTATCATTATCACTATTATTAATATTAATATTATCACTATCATCATTAACATTATCATTACTGCTATAATCATTACCATTTTCATTGTTATTGATACTGTAACTATTGTTATCATAATTGTTATCCTAATCATTGATATTATCGCCATTCTTATTAGTAGTAAAATTATTATCATTATCGTTTAGTGGTATCACCATTATTGTCTTTACTAATTCTATTTCTATCATCATTACAATTATTATTATCACTATCTTTATTATTACTATTACTGGTATCGTAATCATTATCCGTATTGTTATTGATATTATTTTTTTTAAGAACTTTTATTCACATTGTTATTGTTATTATCATTAACATTATTATTATTATCTATGTAATCATCACTTATCGTTATCATTATTACATCTCTATCAACGTCATTTTTAACATTCCCTTATCATTATCATTACTTTTATCACTATCATCTTATCATAATTATTGTGTTATGATTATTTTTTATTATTCTCATTACCGTGTGGCGGCATTATCAATATCATCATCAAAATTATTACCAATGTTATTGTCATTATTATTATATCATATTACCATTACTGTTATTAGTAGCACTATTCTTATTTTATTCTTATCGTAGTTATTATCAGTAAAAATATAATAAGTACTGTTGCTGTTACTATTAATATTATTTATTATTATATATTATTATTTATTTATTGTTGTTGTTGTTGTTGTTGTTTGTTGTTTTTTGTTGTTGTTATTGTTGTTATTATTATTATATTATTATTATATATTATTATTATTATTATTATTATTATTATTATTATATTATTATTATTATTATTATATTATTATTATTATTATTATATTATTATTATTATATTATTTTTTATATTATTGCTATTGTTATTATTATCATTACTATAATATTATCATTATTATTATTATTATATTATTATTATTATTATTATTATTATTATTATTTATTGTTGTTGTTGTTGTTGTTGTTGTTGTTGTTATTTTGTTATTATATTTCATTATTATTATTATTATATATTATTATTATTATTATTATTATTATTATTATTATTATTATTATTATTATTATTATTATTATTATTATTATTATTATTATTATTATTATTATTATTATTGTTATTATTATTATCATCATTTTATCATCATCATTTATTATTATTGTTTATTACTATTATAATCATTATCATTATTATATTATTATTATCATCATCATCATTATTACTGTTATTATTTTACTGTTGCTGGTGTTGTTATTCTTACAATGATTATTGTTATCATCAATATCATTATTATTTTCCCTATTACTAGTGTTATTATCATCATCATTATTATCACCATTACTGTGATTGTTATGATTATTGTCACTATTAATAATAATTGATATTACTATTACTGTCTGTATCATTTTTACTATTACCATTATGATAATTAAAATTATCATTGTTTAACTCTAGATATCATTATCATTATCATTATTATTATTATTATTATTATTATTATTATTATTAATTATTATTATTACTATTATCATTATCATTATTATTATTATCATTGTTATTGTTATTATTATTATTATATTATCATTATTATTATTATCATTATTAGATTATTATCACTAACTTCATTATTATTATCATCATTATCACCGCATCATCATCATCACTATTATCATCATCATCATCATTCTTATTACCATTATTATTATAATTATTACTAACATTATTATTGTTATTATTATAATTTTCATTAATTATATTATCATCTTTATTATTATTATTATCATTATTATCATTATTATTATTATTAT
>NW_020871770.1:7500-10000 GCF_003789085.1 Penaeus vannamei
CGAGATCGTTATTGATTCTTCATTTTAAAAAATGTGTTGGTTTATATTACAAAGATGTATGGACCCCACTAGGAACTTTTTTCAATGTATTTCTATTTTTTCAAAGGCATATTAACATGGCAAAATTTTGTGTTATAACAAAGTAAATTATAGTGATTATCTAAGAATGGTTTGTTTGTTTACATGTTAACAATTTATTGGGGGGGAAAGTAATAAGCACGGATATTGTTACAATCTTGTCAGACGGTATCCAGCTCTCGTTCCAAACACAGGTATGTAGGTACTGGGCACTCAAAATCTTGTTTTACCCGAAATTGAAGGTTGCAATGTCTAGTAGATGAATTAACACAAAAATGTAATACCAGTGTATTGTGATAATTAAGATCTCATCCCGAATACAGATAAAAAGCAGTTGATAAATGAGGCAATGCTAACTCCAAGCGCCTTGTTCAGAAATATTCATTTTCTCTTTTTTCTTCTTCTTTTTGACCCATGGAATTTGTCGAAGGAGACAGTTCCGGCAGTATCAAGGAAGAGAATGAGGGTGGAATATTTATCAGAGTAAAGTTTATGAGAGGAAAACCATGAAGGTTAAAAGAATGGGATCGATTACCCAAAGTCCCAGTAAATAATAGAAAAACACTGGTATGATGGTGACTGTCTGGATCCAGTCTCACGATTGGTTTCATTATGTTCATTGTAATGATTATTGATTTATGATATTAGCTAATGGAGGGTGTAGAGTTAACCTTAGACTTGGATGAAGTTTGTGGAGAATATTACTTGTTCTTATTATTATACTTATTGCTAAAATTTACTTTATGATATGCTATCTGTTTCTTATTCTTTGTTTATAGAATGAAAAGTTGATGTTTAAGAACGTTTCTATGATCTTTGTAGCTTTGCCACACATTAGAGGAATGAATTCAGTCCACCCCACAAGCCTTCAGACTGTTAGGTCATGCTATCCATATTAAAATTAGTTAAATCAGAATACACATTCATATGCATCATATACTCATCTTGCTGTATTGATAATTAATTAATTCAGTTAAATTCATCTGGCTTCGAAACTAAAACTGATTTCGTTGTTGGACGTAATCATTTTTGCTGGTTTTGCTGCATCAGATGCTGGGGATTAAGTCTGTTTTACCAACCATCCTCTTGATCATTTGGATGGCTTGCAGTACGTTTTTCTTATTGTCTGTGACGATGTGCTGGATGCAACACAATCCATGGCGGCGCTCATCTTCCCGACCAGCTTTCTTCGTTCATTCTTAGTGAGGAGGACTCTCATTACCTGGGTTGTGGGACCATTCTGAGCACTCATCAGGGCTGCCGGTCTCTACTGAGATATCTTGGTCACAGGCCTCTGTCAGAGCTGAGGCGGAAGTGTTAGCACCTTCGGGTCCTCCAGCAGGGCCACTGACCTGTGCCTCATCGCAGGCTGAGCCCTAACCAAATTCCTAGTCTCCAGCTGGATGGCTGCTCTGCGTCTCGTCCTCGACGGTATTTTTGGCGGCTTCCGAATCTCACGTACGGAGAATGACCTGCTTATGGTCTTCAACAGGCCCTTGCCCACACGCTGCACACCCCAAGGGAGAAGAGGGCTAATGTTGAGTACTAGACTAGAGTGTAAGCCAGCGAGGTCGCAAGATACAGACCTCAAGGGTGGAACGCACTTGAGCCGAGGCTGAAGAGGCTGAAGGATGCTGCAAAGGGAAAGAAGATGCCGAAAAGGCCTCACACGAAACCCCAGGACTCTAAGGCGAGCTCCAGCGACTGATCATCCTGCACATCCTCACAAAAGACAGGTTTCTTCAGCAACAGAGGGATGCCTCCAACATGAATACTGATCACACACACATATATAAAAATATACAAATTAATATACGTGTATATACTTATATCGTCATGATACACGTTTCAAGCAATTAAGAAAGATGTTCCTGTTAAGTCAACGAGTTTCATAGCATTGGTACCGGAAGACTGGGGGAGGCCTATGTTCAAGAAGTGATTTAAAAAGGGCTGAGAGAAAAGACTACAATATATATATATATATATATATATATATATATATATATATATTAAGAGGGCTGAGAGAAATAGGGAAATAAAAAATATATATGTACACCCATGTACATATATATACACAATATACATATATATACACCCTTATATATATATATATATATATATATATATATATATTATATATATATATATATATATATATATATATATATATTATATATATATATATTGTATATATATATATATATATATATATATATATATATATATATATATATATATATATATATATATATATATATATATATATATATGTAAATATGTATATAATATATATATATATATATATATATATATATATATATATATATATATATATATATATATATATATATATATATATATATTATATATATATATATATATATATATATATATATATATATACATGTGCGCGTGTGTATGT
>NW_020871770.1:25000-26069 GCF_003789085.1 Penaeus vannamei
ACTTTTATGATTGATGTGAATATTTCTGAAATGATAATGGGATCTTAAAGTGACGTTCATTAATGTGGTAATCAAAGTTCTGGGCTCATGTCTTTAAATTTTTTTTTTATCATTGATGGATGAGAATTGATGCGAGAGAGAGAGAGAGAGAGAAGGAGGGAGGGAGGGAGGGAGAGGAGAAGAGAGGCGAGGGAGGAGGGAAGGAGGGACGGGAGGGGGGGAAGGGAAGGAGGGATGGGAGGGAGGGAGGGAGGGAGGAGGGAGGGGGAGGGGAGGGAGGAGGGAGGGAGGGGGAGGGAGAGAGGGAGGAGAGAGAGAGAGGAGAGAGAGAGAGAGAGGAGGAGGAGAGAGAGAGAGAGAGAGAGAGAGAGAGAGAGAGAGAGAGAGAGAGAGAGAGAGAGAGAGAGAGAGGAGAGAGGAGAAGAAGAGAGAGGGAGAGGGAGAGAGGGAGGAGAGAGAGAGAGAGAGAGAGAGAGAGAGAGAGGAGAGAGGAGAGAGAGAGAGAGAGAGAGAGGAGAGAGAGAGAGAGAGAGAGAGAGAGAAGAGACTAGTACCTAAAGAGTATGACAGATAGAAGTCAGACAGAGACACTGAACAAACAGACGACAGACAGGACAGACAGAAAGAAAAGAGGGAGATAACATCCCAGTGAGAGTGGGGGGGGCGTGGGGAGAGAGGGGGGGGGGAGACTTGGCGATTCGCAAGTGAGATAACGGTTCCAAAGTCCAACCTTCTGTTAAGAATGACAAGTGGACGCGACTGATAAGTGACCAACAAGACAGGTAGATCCACTGACAGCTGATGAGACTGACAAGAGCCCGGCTGACATGTGGATCACGACAGCAAGCAAAGTGAGTCATGACAAGCAACCTGGCAGGCGAGTCAAGCCTAGAAACCATTTACCTTTGGCAACAGTGACTGGCCAAGGTGTGTGACAGTTGCACACACATATCTTTCGGTTTTAAAAGGGTAGATATCAGTGACAGGTAGATAGCCTAGTGAACAGGACAAGAGACAGAGTATGTGCAGAGGACAGGTAGATAAAAAATCTGGTAAAAACGTAAGTAAG
>NW_020871770.1:36422-47550 GCF_003789085.1 Penaeus vannamei
GAATGGGGAAGGGGGAGAAAGAGAGAGTAAAGAGAGATGAGAAGTGGGGAAAGGAAGATGGGGATAGAAGGGAAGAGGAAAAGATATCAGGGAGGAAAAATAAGGAGGGAGGAAGAAGGAACAGGAAGATAGAGAAAGGGGGAGAGATAGAAAGAAAAATAAGGAAGAGAGAGAGGGAAGGAAGGTGATAAATAGGGAAGAAAGGGCAGAGAAAGGGGGAACAGAAATCAAATAAAAAAGGGGGGGGGGGGGATGGAGCAAGAAAATAAGAAATCTATATCCGGTAAAGACATCACGAGACTTTTTTATTTATTTGTTTGTTTGTTTGTTTGTGTTTGTCTCTAATCATCTTTCTTTAAAAAAAATGTTATTTGTTTCGAGAAGGAAAACGAAGTTTGGAACGAGACGGGAAGAACGATGAAAAGAGGAGAGAAAGAGAGAGAAAATAATGGTAAGAGAATACGTGTTTGACCGCAGGTAATCAAAACCCAGCCAATTTGTACCTCGAAAGGAGGAGAGGAAGATGAGGAGGAGAGGAGGAGGGGGGAGGAGAGGAGGAGGGGAGAGAGAGAGGAGGAGGGGGAGGAGAGGAGGAGAGGAGGAGCGGGAGAGAAGAGGGGGAGGGGGAGGAGAGGAGGAGGAGGGAGAAGGAGGGAGAGGGGGGGGGGGAGGGGGGGTGGAGAGGAGGAGGAGGAGGAGGAGGGGGAGGAGGGGAGGAGGAGGGAGGGGGGAGGAGGGGAGGAGGAGGAGGAGGAGGAGGGAGGAGGAGGAGGAAAGGGGAGGAAGGAGGAAGAGGGGGAGAGGAGGAGGGAGGAGGAGGAGAAGGAGGGGGGGAGGAGGAGGGGGAGGAGAGGAGGAGAGGAGGAGGGAGAGGAGGAGGAGGGGGAGGAGAGGAAGGAGGAGGAGGAGGGGAGGAGAAGAGGAGGGGGAGGGGGTGGAGAGGAGAGGAGGAGGAGGGGGGGAGGGAAGGGGCTAGAGAAAGGGTCTTGCTCTCCCCTTTAAACCCCTAAAAATCCCAGCGCCTCCTCCTATCCACCCATCTTGACCTTCTCCTCCTTCTCCTCCTCTTCCTCCATCTCTTTCTCCTCTTTCTCCTCCTCGTACTCTTCCTGTACATCCCTTCCTCTTTTTCCTCCTTTTCTTCTTCTTCTTCTTCTTCTTCTTCCCTCCTCATCCTTTCTCCCTACTCCTCCTCCTCTTATTCCTTATCCTCCTCTACATCCTCCTACTCTTCCTCTTCCTCTTCTTCTTCCTTCCTCTTCTTCTCTTCTTCTTCTTCTCCTTCTTAATTCTTATTCTTATTCTTATTCTAACTCTTTATTTTCTTGCTTCTTCTTCTTCCTCTTTCTCTTCTTACTCCTCTTCTTCACTCCATTTTGTTCTCTCTTCTTACTTTCTCCTGCGGATTCCTTCTCGCTGGTCTGCCTCTCCTGATTACTCCTGATCCTGCCTTGGTACGCTGACCTCCTCCTTCCATACCTCTCTCCCCTACTACAAACACTCACGCCATACCAACAGCCTCATTTGACTCTTCCTCGTAAACCCCAGGCACTCAAGAGCTCATTTTGAACCTCCCTCTCCCTCTCTCTGCCCTCCTTCTTTACGGTTACTCTAATATGGGCTCTTTCTTGCCATTGCTCCTCTCCCCTCTGTCCTCGTCCTTTCCTCATTCCCCTCTTTCCATGTCCGGCGTCGGGGATGCGTGGGGTGTCGCGTCAAGCATGAAGGATGCAGCGAGGGGAAAGCTTGCCACGCTTCTTCCTCTGCCTACTAGTAGACGTGGGAGTCGTGTGTAGTGTTCCGCCGGCTGGCTAGCAGGCCATCGAGGTCGGCTTCAGACTCTCTGGTCTTTCGCCTCTCCTTCCTGCTCCTCTTACTGCTCCCCCTCTCGCTCCCTCTTCCTCTCCCTCGTCCGCTCTCGCTCCCTCTTCTCTCCCTCTCCTCCTCTTCCTCTCCCTCTCTCTCTCTTCGCCGTCCTCTTCCTCTCCTCCCTCTTTCCTCTCCCCTCTCTACCTCTTTCCCTTCGCCGCTTCGTCCCCCTCGTCCAAGGATCCTCTTCCTACTCTCTCCCCTCCTTCACATCTCCTCCTTTTCCCCTCTCCCTCTCCCCTCTCCTTGCCCTCTCTTCTTCTTGCCCTCTTCTGCTCCCCTCGGTCACACCCCTCCCTCACACCTCTTGCCTTCTCCCACTCTCCCTTCCTCCCTCTTCCTCTCACCCCTCTCCTGCCCTCTTCTCTCTCGCCCTCTCCTGCCCTTTCCTCTCTCCCCGTCCCTCACCTCTTCCTACTCACCCTTTCATCCTCACTCTTCCTCTGCCCTCATGCCTCCCTCTTGCCTCTCTCCAGATCTCCCGCCTCTTCCTCTCCCCTCTCCTGGATGTAGCATTCTCCTTCCGGCCTGCTCCTCTCCTCTCCTAGACCTCTTCCTCTCCTACTCACCGCGTTCTCGGCTCCCTACTTACCTTCGTCCCCCTGCATCACCTCATATCCCTGCCCTCTTCCTCTCACCCTCTGTGTTCCATCCCCTTTCTCCTCTCCCCTCATTCCCCATCTTACACTCTTCCTTCTGCCCTCTGTCCCCCCTCTTGCCTTCTCTCCGTCAACTCCCCTCTTCTCTTCCTCCTTCCCCTCTCCTCGACCTCTTCCTCTTCCCGCTTCTCCCTGCCTCTTCCTTTCCTTCCCCTCTCTCTCCTTTCCTCTCACCCTCTCTCCTCCCTTTCCCTCTCCCCTCTTCTCCCTTCTCCCTCTTCCTCTCCCCTCCCCAGCCTCTTCTCTTCCCCTCTCCTCTCCTCCACTCTTCCTCTCCTCTCCTCCTCTTCCTCTCCCTCTCTCCCTCGTCTGCCTCTCTTCCCTCTATCCGGCTTTCCTCTCCCTCTCCTCTGTCCCGTCGTTCCCTCCCTCTTCCTCTCCCGCTCTCCCGCCTCTATTCTTCCTCCTCCGCCCTCTCCCTCTCCTCCCTCTTCTTCTCCCCTTCCTCCTTCTTCCCTTCTCCCCCTCTCCGCGCCTCTCCTCTCCCCTCTCCCTCTCCTCCTCTTCCTCTCCTCTTCCTCCGTCCCCTTTTCCCTCCTCTCCTCCTCTTTCCTCTCCCCCTCTCGCTCCCTTTTCCTCTCCCCTTCTCCTCCCTCTTCCTCTTCCTCTCCCCTCTCCTCCCTCTTTCCTCTCCCCTCTCCCCTCAATCCTCCCCTCTTCCTCTCGCAGTCCCTTCCTCCGCGTCTTCCCCTTCTTTTTCCCTACTCCCTTCGCCCTCTCCTCTCTCTTGCCTCTCGCCTTCTCCCTCCCTCTTCCTCTCCCCTGCTCTCCTTCTCCTCCCTTTTCCCTCTCCCTCTCCTGCCTCTTCCTCTCGCCCTCCGTCCTCATCCTACCCTCTTCCTCTCGCCTCTCCAGTTCCCCTCTTCCTCCTCCCCTCTCATCCTTCTCCTCCTCTCCTCTCCCCCTCTCCTCCCGTTTTCCCTCTCCCCTCTCCTCCCTCTTCCTCTTCCTCTCCCCTCTCCTCCCTCTTCCTCTCCCCTCTCCCCTCTCCCCCTCTTCCTCTCATCCTCTCCTGCCGCGCTCTTCCGTCTCCGCCTCCGTCTATCCCCTCTCCTCCCTCTTCCTCTCGCCCCTCTCCCCGCTCTTCCCTCTCCCTCCTCCCGTCCTCCCTCTCTCTCCTCCTACCTACTTCCTCTCCCCTCTCCTCCCTTTCCTCCCTTCCCCTGCGTCCATTCTCCTCGCCTCTTTCCTCTCCCCTCTCCTCCCTCTTCCTCTCCCCTCTCCTCCCTCGTTCCTCTCCGCCTCTTCCTCCCTCTTCTCCTTCTCTCCCCTCTCTCCCTCTTCTCTCCCCTCTTCCCTCTCGCCTCCCTCTCCTCTCCCCTCTCCTCCCTCCTTCCTCTTCCCCTCTCCCCCCCTCTCCTCCCGTCTTTCCTCTCCCTCTTCCCTCTCCTCTCCCTCTCGCTCCTCTCTCCCTCTTGCCTCTCCCCTCTCCCGCCTTCTTCCTCTCTCCCCTCTCCCATTCTCCTCCCTCTTCCTCTCCCCCTCTCCCCCTCTCTCTCTTCTGCTTCCTCTCTCTCCCCGAGACCCTTCTCCCCCTCTTCCTCTCTCCTCTTCCACTTCCCTCCTTCTTCTGCTCCCCGTCTCCTCCCTCTCGACTCCTCGGCCCTCACACCGCTTCCCCGTCTCTCACCCTCTTCCCTCTCCCTCTCCGTCCGCTTTTCCTCTCCCCTTCCCCGTCTCTGCCTTCTCCCTCTTCCTCTTTTCCTCTCCCGCTCTTCCCCTCTTCCTCTCATCCCCCCCTTCTCCTTCTTCACCTCCTCCTCTCCTCCCTCTTCCTTCTTCCCTCTCCCGCTCTTCCTTCCCGCTCTCCCTTCTCCTCTCCTCTTCTCTCCCACTCTCCTCCCTCTTTCTCTTTCTCCCCTCTCCTCCTATTCCTCTCCCCTTCCCCTCTCCCTCCCTCTTCTCTCCCTCTCCTCCCTCTTCTCCTCCGCGACCCTGTCTGTATACTGCCTCTAGCTTACCTCTCCTCTCCCCTCTCCTCCCTGCCTCTGTGGCGCTCATCCCCTCTCCTCCCTCTTCTCTCCCTTCCTCTCCCTTGCTCTATACCTTCCGCTCTCTCCCGATCTTCCCTCCGCCTCTGCTCCCTCTTACCTCTCCCCCTATCCTCCACTCTTCCTTCATCTTCCTCTCCCCTCTCCTCCCTTTTCCTCTCCTAGCTCCCCTCTCCTCGATCACATGTCCTCGTTCCCGTCTCACCTTCTCCCCCGCGCTCTTCCTCGCCGTTTCCTCTCCCCTCTCCCCCTCCTTCCGCTTTTCTCCTCCTCGAAGTCCTCCTTCCTCTCTCCTCTGCTCCCCTCTTCCTCTCTCCCGCCTCTCCTCCCTCTTCCTCTCCCCTACCGCTATCCCCTTCCTCATCTCCCTGGGATTGCCTCATTGTCTCCCCCGTCCTCCATATTTCGCAATCTCCTGCTCCTCCCTCCTTCCTTATCCTCTCTCTTCACTCCCTTTTCTTCCCATTATTCTCTTACGCTCTCCCCTTTCTCCCCAATCCCCGACATCTTCCCCAACACCCCTTTCTCCCCAACATTCCCTCCCCTTACCACCCAACACACCCTCCCAAACCCCTAAAACCCTCTCCCAACACGCCCCCCCAACACACGCCTTCCCAACCCCACCTCCCAACATCCCGCACCTCCCTCTCCCAACCCCAACCCCATTCAACATCCCCCACCTCCCCTCCCCAACGCCCATTCCCCTCAACGCTCCTCCCCCAACTTCATTAGTACGCGTCAGTCAGCGAAATGGCGAACCCTCGTCTAATTTGAGGTGCCCAGTTTTAAGGATTTGGCTTCGGGTATGCGTGGCTGGGTGTGTCCGAGGATGCAGAGGCGAGGAGGGAGAGGGAGGGAGGGAGGGAGGGAGGGAGGGAGGAAGGAGGGGAGGGAGGGGGAGGAGAGGGAGGGAGGGAGGGAGGGAGGGAGGGAAGGGAAGGGAGGGAGGGAGGGAGGGAGGGAGGGAGGGAGGAGAGGGAGAGGAGAGAGAAGAGAGGAGAGGAGAGAGAGAGAGGAGAGAGAGAGAGAGAGAGAGAGAGAAGAGAGAGAAGGAAGAGAGAATAAAGGAGAGAGAGAGAGAGAAGAGAGAGGAGAGAGAGGAGAGTAGTTGAGAGAGAGAGAGAGAGAGAGAGAGAGAGAGAGAGAGAGAGAGAGAGGAGATGAGAGAGAGAGAGGAGAGAGAGAGAGAGAGAGAGAGAGTAAGAAAAAAAGAAAGAGGAAAAAAAGAGTAGAGTACACAGTGACACAACTAAATAATAAAGATGAATCAACATCCACAAAGCCAGAGATACACAGACAACCCCCAAACATAACAAAAAAAAAAAAAACATAAACAACGAAACAAAAATATTTAAAAAAAACACCAGAAAAGAATACAAAAAAAGTAACAAAAAGAATATTTCCAACATAAAAAAAAGCTAAACATCTTTTAATCCTCAGACGTCAAGAACACCCGCATGTCTATGATGAGTCAAAGAACACCGAGTTAAAAGGCACAAAGACAGATACAGATTAATCCTGCCAATAAGCATAGTTTCTGCCGATTTCGTTCGGTATCAAAGGGAAGTAGGGAGAGGGAGAGAGAGAGAGGAAGAGGGAGGGGGAATGAAGAGTGGAGGGAGGAATGAAGGAAGGGAGGGAGGGAGGGAGGGAGGGAGGGAGGGAAGGGAGGAGGGAGGGAGGGAGGGAGGGAGAGAGAGAGAGAGAGAGAGAGAGAGAGAGAGAGAGAGAGAGAGAGAGAGAGAGAGAGAGAGAGAGAGAGAGAGAGAGAGAGAGAGAGAGAGAGAGAGAGAAAGGGGAAGAGGGGGAAATAAGAGAGGAGGGAGGGATGGAGAAGGGAGGGAGGGAGGAGAGAGAGAGAGTGGAGGATGAAGAGGAGGGAGAAAGGACAGTGGGAAGGAGAAAGAGAGAGAGAGAGAGAGAGAGAGAGAGAGAGAGAGAGCGAGAGCGAGCGAGCGAGCGAGAAAGAAAGATACACTACAAAGAGATACGAGCAAGAGAAAGAGAGAGAGAGAGAGAGAGAGAGAGCGAAGGTAGGATAACACGAAGATAAGAACAGGAGGAAAAAAAAAAAAAAAAAAAATCCACAACTCTCGCTTTGTCGAAACGCCCGCTTTTAAAATCCCATTATTTTGGCTAACTCCAAATCCATAAATTCTCGAGGATTACTCCCCTGGATTCTTTCCCCGTCTCGTTTTCTCTCGTTAATCCGCTTCTTCTTAACCTTTGGCTTCCTGTGGATTATCGGCGGCCTGAGTTCATGATACCTGTAGGTGCAAATTACCAGGCGATGCTGGCGGATTCTCGTTCAGGTGAGAGGGTTTGTCCTGGGATTGTCGGTCGGAGATTTGATTTTGTGTGTGTTGTGTGTGTGTGTGTGTGTGTGTGTGTGTGTGTGTGTGTGTGTGTGTCTTTATTATTTTTGCGTGGGATTGTCGGTCTAAGATTTGCGATTTTTTTTTTTTTTTTTTTTTTTTTCTTTTTTTTTTATTTATTTTATTTTTTGTGGGATTGTCGGTCTAGATTTGCGATTTTTTTTTTTTTTTTTTTTTTTGTCTTTATTATTTTGTCCTGGATTGTCGGTCGAAGATTTGATTTTGTGTGTTGTGTGTGTGTGTGTGTGTGTGTGTGTGTGTGGTGTGTGTGTGTGTGTGTGTGTGTGTGTGTGTGTGTGTGTGTGTGTGTGTGTGTGTGTGTGTGTGTGTGTTTTTATTTTTGTGGGATTTGAGATTTGAGATTTTTTTTTTTTTTATTATTATTTTTGTGTGAGGGTGTTTGTTGAGTGTTTGTGTATGTGTTTGTGTTGTGTGTGTGTGTGTGTATGTGTGTGTGTGTGTGTGTGTGTGTGTGTGTGTGTGTGTGTGTGTGTGTGTGTGTGTTGTGTGTGTGTGTATTTGTGTGTGTGTGAGTGTTTGTTTGTTTTTTTGTTTTTTGTTTTTGTCTGTGAAATTGACTGTTTGCTTTTCATTTGTTCGTGTTTGTGTATGGGTTTGTGTTTTTACGTGTGCAATTTTATTAATTTTTCCCCTTTTTCTCTCCTTTTTTTATTTTTCTCTTATATTTTTCACATAACTCTTTTCTTTTGATCGAATATTTCGTTATTTCCCCTTTTATTTTATTCCTTTTATTTATTTCTTTTAGTTCATTTTTGCGCTTGTCTTTTATTTTTTCTTTTACTGTGTCTACTCTCTCTCTCTCTCTCTCTCTCTCTCTCTCTCTCTCTCTCTCTCTCTCTCTCTCTCTCTCTCTCTCTCTCTCTCTCTCTCTCTCTCTCTAACATGCTTTTTATTCTTATTATTTAATTCTTTTTTTTTTTTTCTTTTTCTATCGTAATTCCTCTTCTTCTTCTTCTTCTTTTTCTCATCTTGTCCCTTTTTTTCACATTTTCTTTTATCAAACCACTTCTTTCCCGCTTTTCTTTCAATATTTCTTCTCTTTACATATCCATTTTTATTTCTTTTTCCCTCATTATTCCTGTATTTATCCGTATGAAAAAAGACAAAAACCTTCGACTTTTTCATCTTTAACTAAATCAAAATAATTATTGTTATTGTTTTTAGTTCTTCCTGTATTTTATCGTCGCTTCTAATACTGTTGTTTTATCTTCATGATTACGATGATGAGGATGGTGATGGAATGATGATGATATGATTGTGGTAAATTGTCCTGCTGATGGCAATGATACTTTATATAATAATCATTCTCATGATGGTAATAATGATGATGGTGATTATGATATTAACAGTAATGGTAATGATAATGGCAACGACAATGATAATGATCATAATGTCATTAATCAAAATAATCATTATCTTTATTATCATTGTTATTTACACCATCATTATCATTATCATAATGTTAACAATATCATTATCATCCTCATCATCATTATCATTTTCATTATTATTATCATTATCATTATTACTATTATCATTATTATTGTTAATCATTATTGTTATCATTATTTTTATCACTATTATCAGTATCATCATTATTATTATGATCATTATCATTATCATGAGCATCATTATCATCATTACTATTATTATCATTATCATTAACACAAATATCATTATCATTATTATTCCTATTATTATTTATATTATCATTTTAAATATTATATTTTATCATCATCATTAATATATTGTTATCATCATTAGCCTTATCATTATGATAATATAACAATAATAATAATTATTATTATCATTATTATTACTATAATTATTATCATTATTATCATCATTATTATTATCATTGTTGTATGATAGTGATGATGAATGATGAGAAATATGATAAGATAATAATAATAATAATAATAATAATAATAATAATAATAATAATAATAATATAATATAATAAATAATAATACAATAATAACAATAATGATAATAATATAATAACAATAATAAATAATGATAATAATAATAATATAATAATAAAATATAATTAAAATAATAATAATAATAATAATAATAATAATATAATAATAATATAAAATAATAATAATAAACAATCAATAATAATAATAATAATGATAGTAAACAATAATAAATAACAATGTAATTTATAAAATAATAATATATAATAATAAATAATATATAATAATAATAATAAATAATAAATATAATAATAATAATATAATAATAATATAATAATAATAATAATAATAATAATATAATAATAATAATAATAATAGGATAATAATAATGATGATGATGATGATAATGATAATATAATAGATATAATAATAATAATAATAATAATAATAATAATAATAATAATAATAATAATAACAATAATAACAATAATAATGATGATGATAATAATGATTATAATAATAACAATTGATGATAATAATGATGATAATGATGATAATGAAAATTATTAAAAATAATGAAGATAATAATTATCTAGCTCCAAGTCCTCCTTCCTTCCTCACTCGGCACCCTCTCCCATTCCCCCTGCCTTCTCGCCCCCCTCGTTCCTCCTCCTTAATCCCAACTCTTCCTCCTCCTTCTTCCATCTTTACCCCCACCCTCCAGCTCCTCCTCAATCTCTTCCCCCCTTCCCTCCTTCATCCTCCTCCTCCTCTTCCTCTTTCTCCATCTATCTCCCCCACCTTTTTCCTCCTCCTCCTTCATCCTTACCCCACCATCTTCCTCCCTCTTCCATCCATCTTCCCCCATCAACCTTTCTTCTACTTCCTCCATTCTTCCCCACCACCACTCCTCTTCTTCTTCCATCCTTCCCCCACCTCCACCTCCTCTTCTTCTTCTTTCCTTCCCCCCCCCAACTCCTCCTCTCTCCTCCATATTTACTCCCCATCTTCCCTCCCCCCACCTCCTCCTTCTCTTCCCCCATATCCACCCCCTCCCCATCCTACCTCCTCCTCCTCCCTCTTTCCTTGCCCGGCACCTCCTCCATCCATCCCTCCTCATATTTCTCCCTCCCTTCTCCACCCTCCGTCCCTTACCCCACCTCTCCCCAATCCCCTTCCCCCATCCCTCTCCTCCACCTCCCTCCCCTTACCCACCCCTCCCCATCCATTCTTCCCACCATCCTCCCCCACTCCCCCCCCTCCACCACCGCCCCGAGACCTCTCGACCGCCGAAACGACCGAGTGAAAATATGTCAGTGACAATTAGCCAACGCCGATGGTGAGATAACTACCCGTGTGACTTGATTCGATTTAACGAGCGAGCCCATTAAAAAGCTTCAAGTGTGTAAGGGTTTCCATGTTTATGGCCTATATCATGTTGGCTAATTTTGACCACTGTTCTAAAGAGCCAGGGATTTATCAACGGCGGTCGGTAAACTGCTCTCCGTGACCCTTATCGTCGGGGGGACTAAGGGTCATTTTGGCTCGCCGGTAATTAGCAGATAATTATAATTGACACGACAAGGGGGGGATTTATCGCCTTTGAACTGTAACCTCAATAACGTTAACTTGAGCTTAATGTTTGTTATATAATTAATGAAGCGTATGAACAACGGGTCGTTATAGATGGTCCTTCAAAGCTCGCGAGAAATATGTGATGTTTAAGGAGGGAAAAAATGAACAAGTCCTCGGTTGATGGATGGTAAAGGATACCTGGAAACTCATCAATTCATATCTAAAATTCAATAAAAAAGAAAAAAAAATGGAGACAAAAAATGGCCCTTGGTAGTGGTGTGTTCGAGAGGTCAAAGGAGGATCACTATTTGTCTCGTAAGCGTTCGTTGTATTGTGTTCTGGTGGTATCCGTTTTCGTTTTGCACTGTATGACTATACACAGTATATACTACATTATGTATATGTGCTATTATTAAATAAATAATAAGCAAAAATATATATATATAATATATATATATTATATATATATATATATATATATAGTATATATATATATACTATACTATTAATATATATAATATATATATATATATATATATATATATATATATATATACATATATATATGCATATACATATGCATGAACACACACACACACACACCACACAATATTATATATATATATAATAATATATATATAAATATATATGTATATATATTATATATATATATATATATATATTATATATATTAATTATATGTATATATATATGGT
>NW_020871770.1:53578-63578 GCF_003789085.1 Penaeus vannamei
CCATCCATCTTCCTTCCTTCCTCCCTCCTCCCTCCTCTCTCTCTCTCTCTCTCGCTCTCTCCCACATCTATTTTTTTCCTAAACGTTATCAAATTTCCTTAACCCTATTTCCTAACCTTATCTCTCCCTTCCTTTCCCTATTAACCATATACCTGTTCATCCTTTTCACAAATCCATTAATCTATCTTCCGTGTTCCCTTTATTTATTACCCTTTTATCCGTTTTTTTATCATTCTAATCTTCTCATGTTCCCTTTTTGCTCTCTCTTTGCCCTATTCTCTCAAATTCCATTTTGTTATTTTCCCTTTTCTCTTCTTCATTTTGTATTACTCTGTATCAATAAAGTAAAAGTCAATCAGGCTGTTCCCTTCTCCCGCTTTGTTAACTTTTCTCTATCTCTTTATTTATCACTCGTTGTATGTCTTTCTGTATTTCTCTTTTGGCGTTTGGCTCTTCTTTTTTTTCCTGTCTTCTTCTCTTTCTCCTCTCTCTCTCTCTCTCTCTCTCTCTCTCTCTCTCTCTCTCTCTCTCTCTCTCTCTCTCTCTCTCTCTCTCTCTCTCTCTCTCTCTCTCCTCTATTCTATTCTATCTCTCCTTCCCTTTCTTCTCTCTTACCCTTCCCACCCAACACCCTACCCCCCCCCCTCCCCTTCCACCACCCTTCCCGGCCACTACCGGTACGACAGACAGAGGAGAAAGACGAAAGGAAAGAGAAGGAGAGGAGGAAACAGAGGAAGGAGAGGAGGAAACAGAGGAAGAAAAAAAAAGAAATATGATCGATATATCTGAACATGTAAAGTCGCCAACAGCCACAATATACAATTTGGTCACTTGTCAAGTTGAGCGTCCCTGGGCAGCTACTGGTGGCTAAAGCTTGTTAAGTCTCCTTGTTATTTTAATGAGATATCTTGACTGCCACCACCACTGGCGTGTCTTCTTTCGCTGCGTTTAATCTTTCTCACCATATTTGGGCCGCGCGCTTTGGTTCTTTCGCTCTCTCGACGCCGTTTCGGATCGCGTGGGACAAGTCGGTTGTTGGTTTTCTTTTTAATTTTTCTCCTTTTTTTTTTGGTATTTATTTTCTCTTCTTCCCCTCTATTTTATCTAGATGAGCGGTAGAGGTGGGGGAGGAGGAGGAGGTAAAGGAGGTGGAGGAGATAAGGATAAAGAAGGTTGGAACACTAATTTTATTTTTGAAAGGACTTGAGAACGGCCGTGTGAATGGTGTGAAAAGAAAAGGGAAAAATGTTCTCTGTCCGCGTCGCGTGGTTGGTCTGTTTCGCTCAGCGTTGCCAAGGCGTCTTATTGCGAGCCACATGCCTCGCGGCGCAGCGTTGTCAATACCGGTCATCTCCTCCGCATTCAAGTGGCTCATCGGACACGTGTTTATAATGGCGCGATTTGCATATCTCGGACGGCGAAATGCGTAATCAAAAACACCCCCCGAAGGTCCCACTTCATTAAGCTATCAGTCGGGCCAAAGGGTGTGTAAATAATTTTGAAGAGGCCTGTCCACTACCCAGGAGCGCGGGGGTGTTGGCAGTCCTGGTTCCTTTGCCATTATGTAAACAACCGAGGCTGTTAATGAACTTAATTGGCGATCAGTACGTAGGTTGGAGAGGTGAGGGCCCGGGATCCCACCGCACTGCCCCCTCGTTGTGCCCCGGGTACCGCCATTCTCGACCTTATTGCGTGCCCGCCGAAGGACCAAATTACCCTCTGCTTGCGTCGGAGAAATTCCACCTTAATGAAGATCTATCTGAGAGATTCATACCGTCTTAACGAGCTAAATATTCAGGATTTTCGGGCGAATGTAAACAAACACCTTCCGAGGTTTTTTTTCCCAACCTTTTCTTCTCTCTCTTATTCGAAGGCATCCGTGTATAGGAATATAATGAACTCCCAACGAAGAGCTGTCTCGGAACGTAAAGAGAGCGATAGCAAAATGGTTTATTTATGTTTACCGGTTACAGGGTCTTTGTAAACATACTTCGGGGGGAGTTAACAAGGAAAGGAGTTTTTTTTTCCTCAAGACACTATTTTCTGGCGGGGTGTTATGGAGCATACAGTCTTTCTTCTTTCTCTCTCTCTCTCTTTTCTCTTTCTCTATTTCTCCTCGTTCTCGTTCTCTCTCTCTCTCTCTCTCTTCTCTCTCTTCTCTCTCTCTCTCTCTCTCTCTCTCTCTCTTTCTCTCTCTCTTCTCTCTCTCTCTCTCTCTCTCTCTCTCTCTCTCTCTCTCTCTCTCTCTCTCTCTCTCTCTCTTTCTCTCTTTCTTTCTTTCTCTCTCTCTCTCTCTCTCTCTCTCTCTCTCTCTCTCTCTCTCCTCTCTCTCTCTCTTCTCTCTCGTCCTCTCTCTCTCTCTATTTCCTGTTCCCTTCACTCTTTCTCCTAGTTTTCTATTATTAATGTTTATTATTGTTATTATTATTACCTTTTCCACTACAATCTTCTTCATTATTGTTATCATTTTATTACTATCAATGTCATTATAATCATTTCTATCTTTATTCAAAACTATTATCATTTATCATTATTACATTATCATTAATGGTAATATTATTATCCTAATTATTACAATCAACTTTATCAACATTTTCATTATCAGTATTATTATTAACATTATCATTATCATCAATATTACCATTGCTATTACTATTACTATTACTATTATTACTATTATTATCATTGTCATTATCATTATTTCATATTATCATTTCACGACTACTATACTCGTTATCATCATTTATATTATTATCATTATCAGCATGATTATTATCGTCATCACATAATCATTTATTATCATTGTTATCATTACCATCATTATTATCATCCTCATCATCATTATCATTATTACATCATCATAAGCATTGACGCTATTATTAATGTTTCTCTTACCAGTAGCACGGTGGTCCTAATCAACACTTTTATTAATATCTTCATTATTTCTATTATCATTACCTTACTATTTTGGTATTATTACCTTATTTGTCATCTTTATCATAATAATGTATTATTATCATTATCACTATTATTACTATTATGATTGTCATCCTTATTATCATTATCATCTTTATTATCATTATCATTATGATATATATAATAATGATAATCATTATTATTGTCATTGTTTTTGTTAGTATCATTTTTATTTTTTCTATTATTATTATAGCCATTATTATCATAATTATTATTAGACTTTTATTACCATTATCTTTTTCAATATCTTTATTGATATTATTATCGTTATTAATATTATCACTATTATCATTATCATTACTACTATTACTATGATCATTAATTAACATAGATATAGCATCATGAGCATCATTGTTATGCGTTTTCATCAGTATTAGTATTATTTTCATTATCATTTAGTAAATGTGATTATCTTTAGTACGATTATTTTAGTAATGTTATTATTTTTATAATGATGATGATTCTCTAATATATCATAATTAGTAGCATTGTTTTGTTACTTTTATTAATACTATTACCATTATTGTTTTATTATATTCATTATATTATTGTTTTTATTATCATTACTACTACTACTACTATTTTAATTATCATTATCATTATTATCATTATTGTTGATATTCTTTTCTATCATTTTTTCACTATTACTATTTCTATTATCATTATTATTATCATTATTTTATTATATCATTCTTATCATTATCATTATTACTACTATTTAATTAGCTTATTATTAACATTATCATATTATATTACTATCATTGTCATTATTATTATTAGTTTATCATCACCATTTTTATTTTTGCTAATGATAATCATTGTTATTATCATTATTATCACTATGTTTATTACTATTATTAATATCATCATCATTATCATTATAATAATCAGTATTATCATCCTCAATGCTATCATTACTGTAGTTATCAATAATACTGTCATCATCAAAATCATCATCCTGATCATTATCATCAATATTGTTACAATAGTTATTATTAACTTATTATTGTCATAACCATTAGTTTTATTATTTATATTATCATGTTCTATCTATCTATCTCTACATCTATCTTTTTACACACACACACACACGAAACACGCACACCGCACACACACATAGTATATGTATGTGTGTGGTGTGTGTTGTGTGTGTGGTGTTTGAGTGTGTGTGTGTGTGTGTGGTTTGTGTGTGTGTGTGTGTGTGTTGTGTGTGTGTGTCGTGTGTGGTGTGTGTGTGTGTGTGTGTGTGTGTGTGTGTGTGTGGTGTGTGTGGTGTGTGTTGTGTGTGTGTGTGTGTGTGTGTGTGTGTGTGTTTGTGTGTGTGTGTGTGTAAATGCCAGTGTATGTGTATACATCTGCATGTATGTTCGATCCTATTTTGTGCGCCAATGAGCGTGAGTTGGTGTATATGTATTCATGTACGTGTCCTCCGTGTCTGTATGCGTGTATATCTGTGTGCGTGCGTGTCTGTGTGCGTCGTGTAAGTGCGTGTGTGCATCCGGAATGTTCACGCACCCGATGGAGAAGCATTTAATCTTAAAAGTATATTTGCCAGCAAACTATTTAATGAGCGTGTTGATATTCTTTAATTACCTGCTCAAAAGTCCTACATTATTCATCATTTACCTGTTTGTAACACGGCACTAATTAACGTGCCTGCCGGTCAATTTACCTCCCCATAAGACCTCAATCCGCGTGCACCGGCGGGGATCAAAGGCACAAGCAACACCTTGTCAATACTGTACAAATTCCTATTGCCATAACACGTCAGCGTCGATCTTACGCGCGAGCTTTGTTTACCATTATATAAACGGAGCTGCGAATCCATCACTACCCGGGCGTGGAATCTTGGGGGATTGGGGGAGGGGGAGGGGGTTGGATTGGGGAGGAGGGGGAGTGGGGAGAGGGGAGGGAGGTGGGGGAGGACAGGGAGGGTAAGCGGGAGAGGGGAGGGAGGAAGGAGGCAGGCAAGGGGGGAAGGGGGAATGGTAGGGGAAGTGGGGAGGGGAGGAAGAGGTAGAAGCGAGGCGGGCCGAGGAGGAGGAGGAGGAGGAGGAGGGGAAGAGGGAGGCGGAGGAGGAGAATGAGGAACCGGGCATGCACCCCCCCCCCCTCTTTCCTCCAAACCACGTGAGCATCCAAACGTGTATCAGCAACGCGCCTCTCTGTCGCAATCAACATTTCTTACTGTATCTTGCATGCAATCACAGCCTCTAACTGCAACAAGGTGTGGCGAGCGGGGACAACACGCGTCCCAAACACCCTAGACGTCACGGTCGAAATTCCTCTCTCCCTCGCACGGTATTTACGACCTTAGCGGCACGCGGGCACGAGGCCTCCTGTGGCTCGGAAGCTGCCAATCAGTGCCTAATTACACTTGCCCTTATCACCATTAAGATCCGGTCACCTGAACCAAGCCCGACTATTCGTACGGACAGGTTCATTAACTCTACTAATTACTAAAGCTCTTACAGTACTCCAAAAGTTAAATTGGCCCCACAACGATTGCAGCGCCAACAGCGGAAAATACCTTTAATACCAATTATACAGAGTTACCATCCAGTACCTACTATTATGTATGTACAACATGATATGCCAACGTGCTTTAATTGGATACGAAATCGAGACCAAAAAAAAGGAAAAAAAAAAAAAAAGGCCAGCAGAAATAATAGCCAGATTTACCGTCCAAATTTAGACTGGGGGAAATAATAACAGCCAGAAATTGCGGCCAGACTCTAAATTGATAGGAATTGATAGGAATAAGACTTCTAATATGCGTTTCCCTCGGGTTGAGATAGAACAGGCGCGCTATTGATCACTGCCAATTGATTCGTAAAATTGTTCTAAAGATGAGTCTTTGGCAAGGACTTGAAGGAAATACTTACGAAAGACGAGAAAGGGGTAGGTAAAAAATACTTATGAAAATACTTACAATAGACGGGGAACAGGCAAATAGAAAATATTTACGAAAGAAGGGAAGAGGCAGGTTGAAAATACTTACGAAAGACGAGAAAAGGGTAGGTAGAAAATACTTACGAAAGAGGGGAATGGACATGTAGATAAAATGAAAAGACGGGAACAGGCAAATAGAAAATGTTTACGAAAGAAGGGAACAAGCAAGTAGCCAATACTTACGAAAAGGGGAAAAGGTAGACAGAAAGTATTTATGAAAGAAGAGAAATGACAAGTAGAAAATACTTACGAAAGAGGGGAATGGGCAAGTAGATAATACAAAAAGACGGGAAATGACAAGTAGAAAATACTTAACGAAAGAAGGGAAAGGGGCAAGTAGAAAATATTTACGAAAGAAGAAAAATGGCAAGTAGAAAAAAAAATTACGAAAGAGGGGAACAGGCAAGTAGCAAATACTTACGAAAAAGGGAAAAGGTAGATAGAAAATACTTAACGAAAGACGGGAAAAGGCAAGTATGGCTCACAACAACAGGAATAGTCCACGATTATGCGGACGCAGCTAATACTCTTCTACAATAAGGTATATTACCGGCTAAAAAAAAAAATATCACTAGACAGTTGCCAGTTACCCTTTTTGAAGCGGTTGCCAAATTAAGTCCCTTTTTGTGGTTGCCTTTTTTTTTCTTTTTTTTCTCTTTTTTTTTTACAAACCCACCTTCCTCGATTATCTTCCTCTTCTTTCTCCTCCTCATTCTCCTTATTTTTCTTCCTGTTTCTTCCTCACCATCTCTTCACTATCGTTCTCTTCTTCTCCTCCTCCTTCTCCATTTCTCCTCTTCTCCCTCCCGTCATCCTCCTCTTTCCTCTCCTCCTCCTCTTCTTTCCTCTCCCCTTTCCCTTCCTCCTCCCCTCATCCTCTTTCTACCCTCCTGCCTTCTTAATCCTCCTCTTTCCCCTCCCCTCCTCTTCCTCCTCTCTTCGCACTTCCTTCCACCACCTCTTCCTCCTCCTCCACCACCATCATCTCCTCCTCCTCCTCCTCCCTCCTCCCTCTCCTCCCTCCCTCCCTCCTCCCTCCCTCCCTCCTCCTCCCTCCCTCCCCTCCCTCCCTTCCTCCACTTCCTCCTCCTCCTTCCACAAACCACCAACCACCACACCTCCTCCTCCTCCTCCCCTCTCCTCCTCCACCACCACCACCTCCCCGTCGTGCTCCTCCTCCCCACCACCACCTCCTCCTCCTCCTCCTCCTCCCTCCCTCCCTCCCTTCCACCACCACCTCCTCCTCCTCCTCCTCCTCCCTCCCTCCCCTTCCACCACCACCTCCCCTCCTCCTCCTCCTCCTCCCTCCGCCTTCCACCACCACCTCCTCCTCGCTCCTCCTCCTCCTGCCTCCCTTCCCCCCACCTCTCCTCCTCCCTCCTCCTCTCCTCCCCTCCCACCACCACCTCCCCTCCTCCTCCTCCTCCTCCTTGCCTCCCCTTCCACCACCACCTCCTCTCCTCCTCCTCCTCCTCCTCTCCCTTCCACCCCACCTCCTCCTGCCTCCTCCTCCCTCCGCTCCCCCCTTCCACCACCACCTCCCTCCTCCTCCTCCTCCTTCCCTCCCTCCCCTTCCACCACCACCTCTCCTCCTCCTCCTCCTCCCTCCCTTCCACCACCACCACCTCTCCCTCCTCCCGCTTCCACCACCCTCCTCCTCGCTCCCTCTCTCCTCCCTCTCCCTCCAACCAACCTCCTCCTCCTCTCTCCCCTCCTCCACCACCACCTCCTCTCCTCCTCCTCCTCCCTCCCTCCCCTTCCACCACCACCTCCTCCTCCTCCTCCTTCCTTCGCCTCCCTTTCCACCACCACCTCCTCCTTCCTCCTCCCCTTCCACCACCCACCTCCTCCTCCTCCTCCTCCTCCTCCCTCACCCCTTCCACCACCACCTCCTCCTCCTCCTCCTCCTCCCCTCCTCCCCTCCTCCACCACCACCTCCTCCTCCTCCTCCTCTCTTCCTCCTCCCCTTCCACCACCACCTCCTCCTCCTCCTCTCCTCCTCCTCCCTCCCCTTCCACCACCACCTCCTCCTCCTTCCTCCTCCTTCCTCCCTTCCCCTTCCACCACCACCTCCTCCTCCTCCTCCTCCTCCTCCCTCCCCTTCCACCACCACCTCCTCCTCCTCCTCCTCCTCCTCCCTCCCCTTCCCCACACCAACCTCCTCCTGCCTCCTCTCTACTCCTCCTCCCCTTCCACCACCACCTCCTCCTCCTCCTCCTCCTCCTCCCTCCCCTTCCACCACCACCTCCTCCTCTCCTCCTCCTCCTCCCTCCCCTTCCCCACCACCTCTCCTCCTCCTCCTCCTCCTCCCTCCTCCCCTTCCCACCACCACCTCCTCCTCCTCCTCTCCTTCCCCTCCCTTCCTCCCTCCACCCCACTTCTCCTCCTCTCTCTTCCTCCCCCCTCCCTTCCACCACCTCCTCCTCCTCCTCCCTCGCTTCCTCCCTCCCTCCCCTTCCACCACCCCACCTCCTCCTCCTCCTCCTTCCTCCTCCCTCCCTTCCACCACCACCTCCTCCTCCTCCTCCTTCCTCCTCCCTTCCACCAATCCACTCCTCTCCTCCTCCGTCCTCCTGCCCTCCCCTTCAACCACCACTCCTCCTCCTCCTCCTCCTCCTCCCTCCCCTTCTACCACCACCTCCCTCCTCCTCCTCCTTCCTCCTCCCCTTCTCCACGCACCACCTTCCTTTCCTCTCCTCCTCCCCCCTCCCTTCCACCACCACTCCTCCTCCTCCTCCTCCTCCCTCCCTTCCACCACCAGCCACAACCCACCACCAACCTCCTTCACCACCGCCTCCTCCTCCCTCCCTCCACGCACCACTACCACACCACCACCCCCACCGCAACCCTCCTCCTCCTCCTCCACCACCCCCTCCATCCACCTCCTCCTCCTCCTCCTCCTCCTCCTCCTCCCCTTTTCCTTCCCTCCTCCTCCTCCGCCTCTTCCTTCCTCCTCCTCCTCCTCCCCCTCCACCAACTCCACCCCACCGCACCCCTCCTCCCCTCCCTCTCTCCTCCTCTCCTCCACCCAGCCGCTCCTCCTCCCCTCCCCTCCTCCAGCACCACCACCCCACCCACCACCACCCTCCTACCACACCTCCTCCTCCTCCTCCTCCTCCTTCCTCCCTAGTAGCATGCGATAGAAGGTCCGATGATGATATTCGTGGGATATGATGAATACGATTAGCCTTCTTATAAGCTTATTAACTCGAGAAGGATGCAGAAGGATGCGCTTCTTGGGGGAATCACGCGAGACTCGTCCTGCAGGATGGCCATTGCCTCGGGATAGAAAAAAGGGGGAGGAGGGAGGGGAAATGGGGAAGGGGGAGGGGAAGGAGGGGAGGAGGAGGAGGAGGAAGGGGTGGGGGAGGAGGAGGAGGAGAAGGGGGTGGGGGAGGGGAAGAGGGGGAGGAGGAGGGGGAGGAGAAAGGGTGGTGAAGGGGAAGGGAAGAGGGCGGGAGGGGAGAGAGGGGAAGGGGAAAAGGGCGGGAAGGGGAGAAGGAGGAGGAGGAGGTGGTGGTGAAGAGGAGGAGGAGAAAGAGGTGGTGGTGGCGGTGGAAGGAAGGGGAGGAAGGGGGAATGGGAATGGGGAAGAAGGATAAGGAGGAGGCGGGAAGAGGAGAAGGAGAGATAAGGGAAGACAGGAAGGGGGTGGGATAGCGGGATAAGGAGTGAATAGATGGGGATAGTTATAGAAGGAAAAGGGAAGAGGATGGGAAGGGATAGGGTAGAGGTGAGGAGAGAGAAGAGAAAGGGGAAAAGGGGGAAATTGTGTTGGGTATAGAGAGGGGGAAGGTGAAGGAGGTAGAGGGAAATAAGGGGAAAGGAAGAAGGAATAGAAGTTGGGGAGAGGGAAGATTAGAGGGAGATACAAAGTAGGAAGAGGAACGGGGAGACAAAACGGGCAAAAGGAAAGCGGAAGAATGAAATACGAAAGAGAATCAAAGGAGAATGAATAACAAGATGAAGATAACACCAGATAATAATGATAATAAATAACGAAGAAGAAGAAGAAGGACAGGCGAATAAGAGGAAGGAAGAGAAAAAAATAGAACAGAAGGAGATAAGAAGG
>NW_020871770.1:66078-76078 GCF_003789085.1 Penaeus vannamei
AGAGAGAGAGAGAGAGAGAGAAGAGAGAGAGAGAGAGACAGAGACAGAGATAGACAGAGACAGACAGAAGACAGAGAAAAGAGAGAAAGAGAAAGAAATAAACAAAGAAATAACGGAATAAAGAAAGAAAAGAGAGAGAGAAAGAAAGAGAATACGAGAGAGAAATATGCAACACGGAGCAACACGATAATGCAACACCACAAAGGTTAAGAATGTGAAAGCCAGCGAAGGGATAAGTACAGATTTATTTAGGTCGCGTTAATGGCATCCACTTTAATCATAATAATGGTAGTTATGGTGATGTTTTATGGTGATGTTTTATGGTGATGTTTTATGGTGATGTTTTATGGTGATGCCGCTGAATATCATCACAACAGGGAGGAACGTGATCGAATTGAAGTGAGGAAAAAAAATGTGGAGGGAAAGAATATGAAGGGAGATGTGATTAATATGTATGAAATAAAAAGATAGGGAGAGTGGATGATGAGGTGGAGGGAGGGAGGAAGGGAGGGAGGGAGGAGGAAAGAGAGAGAGAGAGAGAGAGAAAGTAGCAGGAGCAGAGCTAGTAGCAAAGGGAGTTAGAGAGGGAGAAATAAGAGATGTGAGAAGCAAGTAAAGAGATATGTATATACATACATACATATATAGATAGATAGACAGACAGACAGACAGAGAGAGAGAGAGAGAGAAAGAAAGAAAGAAAGAGAGAGAAGAAAGAGACCGACAGACAGATAGACATAGAGAATATGAAAGAAAGAGCGAGAACACCTAAAAAAAATAAATAAAAAGAGAGAGAAAGACAGAGACAGACAGAGACAAAGACAGCCAAACAGAAGTGAAAGCTAGCGAGGAGAGAGAAAAAGAAATCCAGTTTCTGAAGGAAGGAAAAGGGAAGAGACGGAAAAGGAGAGAAAATCACATCGCGAACATTAGCGCAAAGACAAAAAAAAAAAAAAAAAAAAAAAAAAAAAAGAACTGTTAGATAGAGACCGCGATAAGGAGCGACCGCCTAAGTACAACGACCGATAAGGTAATGAAAGGCTCTTTTTGTCTTGGATATAAGAAGGTCTTTGAATTGTCCGACCGCCATGTTGGGAAACTAAGTGGCTAGAACATTTCTGTCTATCCAGCTGTCTCTCCATTTATCTATCTGTGTCTATCTCTATATTCATCTATCTGTCTGGGTCTTTCTGTTCATTCATGTCTCTATATTCTGTCTATCAGTGCCTAACTTTTTATCTATATGTGTCGGTCTGTCTATTCATCTATCTGTGTCTGTCTCTCCATTTATCTATCTGTGTCTATCTCTATATTCATCTATCTGCATGTGTCTTTCTGTTCATTTATCTATCTGTGTATGTCTCTATATTCTATCTATCTGTGCCTGTTTGTACATTTATCTATCTGTCTATCTATTTATCTACCTACCTATCTATCTATCTATCCATCTACTCCTTTTTATACCTATCTAGCTGTCTAACTGTCTGAATGGATGGATGGATGGATGGATGGATGGATGGATGGATGGATGGATGGATGGATGGATGGATGGATGGATGATGAGATATAGATAGATAGATAGGTAAATAGGTAGGTAGATAGACAGACTCTCTCTCTCTCTCTCTCTCTCTCTCTCTCTCTCTCTCTCTCTCTCTCTCTCTCTCTCTCTCTCTCTCTCTCTCTCTCTCTCTCTCTCTCTCTCTCTCTCTCTCTCTCTCTCTCAGGTTGCAGACCTCCTCCCGGACAGTATGTGGAGAAATGTAAAAGAAAAAAAGAAAAAAAAAGAAAGAGAGAGAGAGAGAGAGAGAGAGAGAGAGAGAGAGGAGAGAGAGAGAGAGAAGAGAGAGAGAGAGAGAGAGAGAGAGAGAGAATGAGAGAGAATGGAAAGACAGAGAGAGAGAGAGAAAGAAAGAAAAAGAAAAAACGAAAGAGAGAAAGGAGAAAAAAACGAAAGAAATTAAATAAGAAACAAAGAAAAAGAAAGAAAAACAAACAAACAACGAAGAGAGAGATAAAGAAGAAGAAAAGAAAAAAAAGAGGAAGAACTCCATCCGTTGTCAAACATCAATTAGCGTTTGTCTCTTGCGTAAGTGGCAAGAGGCAACTCCGGGGATCGTGCAAGAACTGGTATTAACATCGCCCTGCACTTTGGGTTTTCTCGAAATGAATCCACAACACGTAAATAAGAAGCTTGATTTCTTGAAAGCATGAGTCGTGGGTGGAGCGAGGAGATGGTTGGGTTTTCTTTTGTGGTGGGGGTGGGGGTGGAGGTAGGGTGGTGGGGTGGGGGGATTGTTTGGGTTTTCTTTTGTGGTGGAGGTGGGGGGGGGTGGTGGGGTGGGATGGTGGGGTGGGGGAGCGAGGGATGTTGGGTTTTCTTTTGTGGTGGTGGGGGTGGAGGTAGGAGGGTGGTGGGGAGATGTTTGGGTTTTTCTTTTTGTGGTGGATATTGGGGAGGGGGGGTGGGGTGGAGGAGGTGGTGGGGTGGAGGTGGTGGGATGTTTGGGTTTTCTTTTGTGGTGGATATTGGGAGGTGGGGGTGGTGGGGGTGGGGGAGGAGGAGAGGAGATGGTTGGGTTTTCTTTTGTGGTGGGGTGGGGGTGGGGTGGAGGTAGGGGGTGTTTGGGTTTCTTTTGTGGTGGAGGGGTGGGGAGGGATAGGAGATGTTGGGTTTTTCTTTTGTTGGGGGGGGTGGTGGAGGGTGGTGGGGAATGTTTGGGTTTTCTTTTGTGGTGGGGGGAGGTGGGTGGTGGTGGAGGTGGTGGGGGAGGAGGGCGAGGAGATGTTTGGGTTTTCTTTTATGGTGAAGGTGGAGTGGAGGTAGGGGTGGTGGAAGGTGGTGGGGAATGTTTGGGTTTTCTTATGTGATGGGGGTGGAGGTTGGGGGGTGGGGTGGTAGGGGGTAAGGGTGGGTGGTGGATGTGGGGAGTGGAGCAAGGCTGGGGAATGTTTGGATTTTCTTTGTTGGAGGTGAAGGTGGTGTTGAGTTGGTGGTTGGGGTGGTGTGGTGGTGGCGGTGGAGGTGGGGGTGAATGTGGTGGTGGTGGTAAAGGGGAGAGGTAGAGGAGGTGGAGGAGTGGAGATGATGGTGGAAGTGGTAGTATTATTGGTGGAGGTCGACTTGGAATGTGGATGTGGTGGTAAGGTTGACGGTAGAAGCGGAAGTAGAGGAGGAGGTGTAGATATGGAGATGGAGGTAGTAGAGGTGGAGGATGGAGGTGGAAACGTAGGAGTAGAGAAGAGTAGAAGAAGAAGGAGAAAGAAAAAAGAGTGAAAGGGAACAAAGACGACGAAGCAAACAAGGAAAAACCAAGAAGAAATAACCAGAGAATGAGGAGGAGGAGGAGAAGAACGTGATGATAGAGGAGGATAGGGAGAAGGAGGAGAACGAGGAAGAGGAGGAGGTGCAAAAAGAAATATGATGATTGCACTGAGAGGCAAAGAGGAAGAGGCAGAAGAGAGAAGATAAAAGAGAGAGATAAAAGACGTAAACAAGGATAAAGAAAGGGTAGGATACGATGAATAAAACAAGAGAGATAGATAAAAAAGAAAGGAGGAAATAAAGAATTAGAGAACAAAGAGAGTAGAGTAATTGAATAGAATACCTCCATCGATATTGCCTCTTGCTTCCGCCTTTGTCTACCCCTTCTAGCTATCTAGCCTTCCCTTCGTCCTCTTCTATCCTCCCTTCTCTCCCTTCTCTCCCTTCTCATTCTTTTTTCATTCTTCTCTATTCTTCCTTCTCTTCGCTTCTCACTTCTTTTCCTCCCTTCTTCTCTTCCTTCTCCCTCGCTTCCTTCTCTTCTTCTCTCCCCCTTCTTCCCTTCTCTTCTTTCTCCTTCCTTCTTCCTTCTCTCGCTTCTCCACTTCTCTTTCCCTCTTCTCCTTCCTTCTTATTCCCTTCCTTTTCCTCTCCCTTTCCTTTCCTCTCATTTCTTTCTCCTCTCCTTCTTTCTATCTCTTCCCTTCCCTCTCTCCCTCTTTCCCTTCCTCCTTCCCTCCTTCTCTCCCCTCCTTCCTTTCTTCTCTTCCCTTCTCATTCCTTCTTTTCCCCTCCCTTTTTTCCCTCCATTTCTTCCTCCCCTTCTCTTCTCTTCTCTCCTTTTCTCCTTCTTCCTTTCTCTCTCTCCCTTTCTCCTTTCTCCTCCTTCTTCCCTTCTCTCCCTTCTCTTCTTTCTTTTCCTCTCCCTTTCCTTTTCTCGCTTCTTTTCCTTTTCTTCTTCTTCCTTTCTCTCCCCCTCCTTCCCTTCTCTTCCCTTTCTCTCTCCTTCCTTTCTTCTCTTTCTTCTCATTCCTTCTTTTTCCTCTCCCTTTCCTTTCCCTCCCCTTTCTTTCTTCCTTCGTCTTCTTCATCTCTCCCCCTCCTTCCTTCTCTTCCCTTCCTCTCCTCTTCCCTCTCCGTTCTCTCATCCATCCTTCTTTCCCTCTTCCCCCCTCTCCTTCCCTTTCTTCCTCACTTCCCTCCTTTTCCATCTTTCTCTCTCCTTCCATCCCTCACCCTCTCTCTCTCTTCTTTCTTTCCACTTCTCCTTTCTTCTCTTTTCCTCTCCTCCCCTTCTTTCTTCCTTTCCGACTCTCCTCCCTTCTCTCCCCTTCTTTTCTTTCCCCTTCCCATCCTATCCTTCCCCTCACCCACCTCACCCCCACCTCCCTCATCCTCTCCTCTCCCTTCCTTCCCTACCTCTCTCCCCTCTCCCCCACCACCTAGTTTTCCTCTAACGAAATGTACACAACGGAGCTGGAAGACGCCGGCGGAGGAGGAGGTGAAGACAGACAGCCAAGGACGACCTGAAGGATCAGCTTACAAGATGGTACGTACGTGATTCTCTCTTCTTCTTTTTTGGGGGATATCTTTTTTTTTTTTTTTTTTTTTTTTTTTGGGGGGGGGGTGTTGGGGTTTGGGGGGGTTGGTAGTTTTTGTTTTTTTTTGTGTTTTTTTTCTGTTTGTGCTTTGGAAATGGTTGGTTTTTCTGGTGTGTGTCGGGTTGGCTGTTTTTTTTTTTTCTTTCTCTTTGTTTCTTTCTCTGTCTCTTTCTTTCTCTCTCTCTCTCTCTCTCTCTCTATCTACTATCTATCTATCTATCTCTCTATCTCCTCTCTCCTCTCTCCCTCTCTCCTCTTCTCTCCTCCCTCCCTACCCTCCTTCACACCACATACCACTCACACACACACACACAACACACTCACACAGCACACACACCACAACACACACACACACACACACACACACACACACACACACACACACACACACACACACACCACACACACACAGCACACACACACACATCCACCACACATATACCCACATTCATACACACCAAATCACACACACACACACATACAAACCAAAGCACACACACGCACTCATTACATACACATCTTTCTTATAATAATCGTTTATTCATTTTCTCTATCTATCATTCATACACTCATTCGCCGTTCGTTCCACCAATCAAAAGCTAGTTAAAATATCATTTATCAATATTCATACATCAAAGATAAATATAATCAAATGTATTTCATTTCATTTTTTTTTTTTTTTTTTTTTTTTGTCTGTCGGTAATACAATGACTCTAATCTGTCTGTTGTATTGAATTTCAGGATGGGGGGGAGGGGGGGGAGGGGAGGGGGTAGAGAGGGGGGGGAAGAGGGGAGGGGGGGGAGAGAGGGGGGATTGGGAGAAGGGACATGGAGGGGGGGATGAGAGGGGGGGGTATTGGGGAAGGGGATCTGCAAGGGGAGGAGGGGGAGGGATAGCAAGGGGTAGGAAGGGAAGGGGAGGAGGGGAGGGGGTAGAGAGGAGGGAGCGCATGGGGTAGAGAGGGGGAGGGGAGGGGGTAAGAGGGATATTGGGGAAAGATCTGCAAGGGGGAAGGGGGGGGAGGGGGGTAGCGAAGGGAATGATAGAGAAAGTGAAGGAAATGAGAGAGAAAAGCTGAAAGAGAAGGACGTGATTGGGAAGACGAGACGAAAAGAAAGGGAAATAAAAATAATAATATAATCTGATTGTCGAATCGGATGTGAAAGGGAAGAGAGAGAAGAGAAAGAGAGAGAGAGAGAGAGAGAGAGAGAGAGAGAGAGAGAGAGAGAGAAGAGAGAGAGAGAGAGAGAGAGAGAGAGAGAGAGGAGATAAGAGAGAGAGAGAGAGAGATGAAGAGAGAGACGAAGAGTAAGGGAGAGAAAGAGAGAGAGATAGAGAAAAGAGAAAGAAGAGAGAGAGAGAGACAGAGAGAGAGAGAGAGAGAGAGAGAGAGAGAGAGAGAAGCGACCGATCAGTTAACATAAAAAGCCTTGCCTGCATCGAAACAATCGTTTTAATTACCCTCTATTGTACTCTAATTGATGAGAATCCGTCCAAAAGCAAAGAGCTTCCATCGATTCCAATATTTCATTTATAGCGCGTCCGATTATGCGGGCGAGCAACAAACCGCGGCGGTGGGCGGGATGGGCGGCGGTGGGCGTGGAGAGGCGGCGTGGGCGTGGAGAGGCGGCGGGTGGGCCGGCGTGGAGAGGCGGCTGCGCGCTACGGACTTATTATTATTTACCTTTTTTTAATGTTTTTTTTTTTTCGTTCACTTAATTGGTACGTCAGTTTAGTACGGTTTTCCCCTATAATGTCGGTTTACTCGGTTCTCGGTGCTGGAGTGATTAGCTGAAGGTAAAACAAAAATGTTCGATTAGCTTCCATGAACACATATATATATATCATAGAAACATACCAATAACATACATACATAACATAATATATAATATATATATATATATAATATTAATATATATTATAATATACATATATTGTATAGAATTATACACACAGCACACACACACTAACACACACACACTCTAACACACACACACAGCACAAACACGACACACACACACACACACACCACACCACACACACACCATTACATACATAAATATATATATATACATAGTTTTAATATATATATAATACACATATGTATGTATGGTATAGTATATTATTATGTATGTATGATATTATGTGGTACATATATATAAATAACTATTTATAATATATACATACTATGTGTATCTGTGTGTGTGTGTGTTGTGGTTTGTTGTGTTGTGTGATTGGTGTGTGTGTGTGTGATGTGTTGTGTATATATATATATATATATATATATATATTATATATATACATATATATATATAATATATATATATATATATATATATATATATATATATAACGTGCGTTTATTGTCTGGCTTCTATTCTTTATGATTATGATTATGTGAGTATCATATAAACGCAAGTAATCAGTATATCCTCATGCAACCTCTTGTGTGAGTATGTGTATACATACACATATCGTGTGTGTGTGTCTGTGTGGTGTGTGTGTGTGTGTGTGTGTGTTGTGTGTGTTGTGTTGTGTGTGTGTGTGTGTGTGTGTGTGTGTGTCTGTGTGTGTGTGTGTGTTGTTGGTTGTGTGTGTGTGTGTGTGTGTGTGTGTGTGTGTCGTTGTGCGTGGTGCGTGCGTGCGTGTGTGTGCGTGCGTGCGTGTCTGTGTGTACATGTGTTGTCCATTGCCGTTCAAAAGGCCCGTTGACGCACAATGTCAAACGTGTCCATGCACCTTCATCGCTTCTGCATGGACCTAGGAAGCGAGGTCAGACAAGCTGTCCCTCCTACCGAATGCCGGTCACGTCTTTTAACAGTAACTGGCTTCCCCTTTGGACACAAATGAGAACCAATGAAAAAAAAGGAGACTTAGTTGAAGAACCAATGAAAAAAAAGAAAGAGAAAATTATTTGAGACCAATGAAAAAATGAAAAAAAAATGAAAAATGAGGAAAAAATAATTTGAAGACCCAATGAAAAAAGAAATTAATATTTGAAGACCAAATTAAAAAAGGAAAATTAATTAAGACACATGAAAAAAAGGAAAATTGCTTCGAAAGACACTGAAAAAAGGAAAATGTTATTTGAAACCAATTAAAAAAAGAAAATTATAGTAATACCAAATGAAAAAAAAGATAACTTTGAAGACCCAATTTAAAAAAGGAAAATTATTTGAAGACCAATTTAAAAAAAAGAAATTATTTGAAGACCAATTAAAAAAAGAAAATCTTTGACCAGACCACATTTAAAAAAAGGCAAAATTCAATTTGAAGACCAATGAAAAAAAAAGGAAATTATTTGGAAAAAAAACTTAAAATGAAAAAACGGAAAACTATTGAAGACCAATGAAAAAAAAGAAAATTATTGAACAATGAAAAAAAAGGAAAAAAAGGAAAATTATTTGAAAACAATGAAAAACAAAGGAAAAATTGAAGACCAAATGAAAAAAAAAAAAAAATTATTTGACGGGCAAAGACCAATGAAAAAACAAAGAAAAAAAATGAAATATTTGAAGATCCAATGAAAAGAAAACAAAAACGGAAAATTATTTGAAGACCAAATGAAAAGAAAACAAAAAAAAAATTATTTTGAGCAAGTAAAAAGAATAAAAATAAAGAAAAAAAAGGAAAATCATTTCTGCAATATATGTAGAGATTCTTTTGAATTTGTTCCGAATGCAAACTCGTAATCGTATTAAACTTATTTATAGGGGACTTTTTTTTACTTTTTTTCTCTCTCTTTTGTTTTGATTTTTTTTTTTTTTTCGTTTTCCATTTTTTGTCTTTCCTTTGACGGGGTTGATTATTGGCAGTCTGATGTTGCAATTCACCCTTTCATCCACTGAAAAAAAAATGTAATGTTTCTGTTACATTCCACAATGAGAGCCGGATAACCCCCTTTTCCATCCATCCCCTCTTTCCCCTCCTTCCTCCCCCTCCCCCCATCCCCCTCTTTCCCCTCCTCCTCCCCCTTCCCCCCCCTTCCCCCCCTCCAACCCTCCTCACCCACCTCCTCCCCCCATCCCTCATCCCACTCCCCTCCCCCTCCCCCATCCCCTCTATCCCTCCTCCTCCAACCCCACCCCCTCCTCCCCAACCCACCCCCTTCCCACCCACCCCACCCACCACCAATTTTTACGAAAGGTCTGTGATGCAATCCCGCGCTCATTGTTCTAAAACGAAAGCTGAAAACTCGAATTAAAAACGGCAGTGACTTAATTAAACGCAAAGACATTGTTTGAACGAAGAGCTGTTATCAAGTTCCATGATAAACACTTAGAACTTACGGCTTAAAAGGTATGGTATTTGTTGTGCTCGAGCGCGTCTTTGGTGGGTGGGTGGGGGGTGGGGTGGTGGGTGGGAGTCGGTGGGCTTACAGCTCTTTTTTGGTGGAAGCTCTCTCGTTCTTTCTTTCGTTTCTTTCTCGTTTTCTTTTTCCATCTCTCTCGTTCTTTCTTTTCTTTCTTCGTTTTTTTCTCTTTCTCTTTGTCTCTTTCTCTTCTCTTTCTCTCTTCTCTCTTTCTCTTCTCTCTCTCTCGGCCTTTCTCTCTCTCTCTCTCTCTTCCTCTATCTTACTTTCTCTTTTCTCTTTCTCTCCTCTCTCGCTTTTCTCTCTCTTTCTCTCTCCCTCTTCTATCTTAACTTTCCTCTCTCTCCCGTTCGCATCTCGCTCTCTCCTCGCTCTCGCTCCTCCGGCTCTCGCCGCTCCTTCTCTCTCCCCTCTCTCCTCTCTCTCTCCGTTCCATCGTCTCTCTCCTCTCTCTCTCGTTCTTCTCTCTCCTCTCTCTCCTCTCTCTCTCTCTCTCTCTCTATCTGTCCCCTCGCCTTTCTCTGTAACCTCTCTCTCTCCTCCTCTCTCTACTCTCTCTCGCTCTCTCGCCCCGCTCCGTCTCTCTCTACCGTCGTCTCAGAATCTCAATCGTCTCTCTGTCTATTGTCTCTCTTCTATCTCTCTCGATCTCTCTCATCTATCTAAAACTGTTTATCTACATATAACTATCTGTCTATCTTTTCAATCTGTCTATCTATCACTCCCTTAATTATCTCAAACTGCATTTCTACCACAATTTGCCTATTTGTGTCTGTTTTTTTCACATAAGGCCTTGTGTGGTAGAACAAATGTACACCGAAATG
>NW_020871770.1:78578-81078 GCF_003789085.1 Penaeus vannamei
GTTCGGCTGATCATAGGAAAGCCTCAGGCCTTCCCCCCCCCCCCCCACCATCACTCTCTGCCTCCCTTCCTCCTCTCCTACATTCTTCCTTTTTTTCCGTTTCCTCTGTCTACTACGTTTCCCCCTTCCTCTCTTCTTCTTTCCTCTCTCTCTTCCTTTCTCTTCTCTCCCATCTTCTTCCCTCCTTCTCTCCCTCTCCTTCCCTCTCCCCACCTTCTTTCCCCCTTCTCCCCCCCTCTCTCCTCCCCTCTCTCCATCTTTCTTCCTCCCCCTATCATTCCTCTCCCACCCCCCCCCTTTAAGAATCCCACAGGTGCCGCAGGTGCCCGAGTCCCCACCACCCCCTTCCCTCCCCCCCCCACCAAACCTCGAACCTGCGGCAAAGGAGGGAGGGGGAGAGAAGGAGGGAGGAGGAGAGAGAGTCACACCGCCCCCCCCTTCCCCCCTTCCCCCCACCAAAGCCTCGAGCGACAAAGGAGGGGGAGGAGGAGAGGGAGAAAGAGAGGGGAAGGAGAGGGGAAGGAGGAGGAGGAGGGAGAGAAAAGGAGGGAGGGGAGGAAAGGAGGGGAGGGGGGGAGGGAGAAAGAAGACCCACTCAGAGCCGCATCCGACGCCAGGCTTTTTCGGATTCCGTGGATCCAGTGACGTGTTTCTCTCACAATAGACAAGGTCTCTCCAGGTGGCCGCGCATAAAGGTCAAACATGAACTGTCCCCGCTCTATTCCCCTTCCTCCTCCTCCTCCCCCCCTTCCCCCCCTCCTCTTTCTCTCCTCCTCCCCTCCCCCTCCTTCCTCCTCCCCCCTCCCCCTTCCTCCTCCTCCTCCCCTTCCCCCTTCCTCCTCCTCCTCTCCCCCTTCCTCCTTTCTCCCCCCTCCCCTCCCTTCCTCCTCCTCCCCTTCCCCCTTTCCTCCTCCTCCCCCTCCCCCTTCCTCTCCTCCTCCCCCTTCCCCTTCCCTCTCCCCCTTCCCCCTTTCCTCCTCCTCCCCTCCCCTTCCTCCTCCTCCCCCTCCCTTCTCCTCCTCCCCCTCCCCTTCCTCCTCCTCCTCCTCCCCTCCTCCCTTCCCCTCCTCCTCCTCCTCCTCCCCTCTGCCTTCCTCCTCCTTCCCCTCCCCACCTCCCCCCCTTCCCCCTCCGCACCTCCCCCTACTACCCCCCCACAACCCTCATACCCCCCCCTGCCCCCTTCCCTGTTTCCTTCCCCGCTGCTCCTCTGCCCCTTCCCCCCCTTCCTCTCCCCCCCCTTCCCCTTCCCCTTCCCCTACCCCCTTCCCTTCCCTGCCCCTTCCCCCTTCCCTTCCCCCTTCCCCCTGTCCTCCCTGCCCCTTCCTTACCCTTCCCCCTACCCTACCTCCCCTTCCCCTCCCCCCCTTCCCCCTCCCCTTCCCCTTCCCCTGCCCCCTGCCCCCTTCCCCTTCCCCTTCCCCTTCCCCCTTCCCCTTCTTCCCCTTCCCCTTCCCCCCCTTCCTCCTTCCCCCTCCCTCCTTCCCCTCCTTCCCCTTCCCCTTCCCCTTCCCACCCACGTCAAGCTAGCCACACCAGCAGTAATGGTTGAAATTGGATAAGGCATTCGGAATATCACGCGACTTTGAAATTTGCAACATTTGCAGCATGCTCGCCTATATTTGGAAACAATCTTTATTGCCGACACAACATGGAAGCTGTCCATCTTCCTTTTATTTTGGGAGAGAATGAGGGAGAGAGAGAGAGAGAGGAGAGAGAGAGAGAGTGGGAGACAGGAGGAAGGGGAAGGAGAAGGGGAAAAAGAGAGGGAAGGGAAAGGTGGATCAGATGAATTAAAGGAGAGGGGAGAGAGAGAGAGAGAGAGAGAGAGAGAGAGAGAGAGAGAGAGAGAGAGAGAGAGAGAGAGAGAGAGAGAGAGAGAGAGAGAGAGAGAGAGAGAGAGAGACAAAGAACCAGTCACAAAAAAAAATCCTGAATCAGACCAAAAGAGACACACACACGCGCGCGATAAACAAGAAGACGAAACCAAGATGAATAAACCCAAAAAGAGTGGAAGAGAAATGAAGAAAGCGAGCAAGATATTCTCACGTCCCTTGTAAGATCTCTTCTCGATTCGTCACCTCCGCGATCTCCTGAGGTTGAGACCAAAGGAATACATCGTCTTCGTTACGCCAAAGATAAGATTCAAGAAAAAAATAAGAAAAAAAAAGAAGAGTGCGAGAGACAAGGAAAAAATCGAAGGAACAAGAACGTCTTGATATATACATCGACGTCTGGAGGAAGGGACGAAGCGCGAAGAGAAAGAAAAGGAGAGAGAGAAAAAAAATAAAGAGTATTGAGAGAACATGACCCTCAGACCTCAGATTATTACCAAAGGTTCTGAAGCTAAAACCCAACGCAAACGAACCATTAGCTGAACAAACAAACCTCTCGAAACAAAAACAAACGCGAAAGCAAAACCAAAAAAAAAAAAACAACAACACACGCACGCACAAGACTGACTAACAATTTATGTAGAAATAAAGACCTGCACCAGACG
>NW_020871770.1:86078-89522 GCF_003789085.1 Penaeus vannamei
AGACAAACAGACAGACCGAGACAGAGGGAGAGAGTAAGAGAAGAGAGAGACAGAGACAGAACAACAGACAAGACAGAAAGACACCAAACAAAAACACTACTTCTACAACACCCTCCCAGCACTTTATCCAGGACGCCACACTTGCTAACAGTCTGGCTAGCTGCACCTGCTACACACGGGGCTACGTAGCAGGTAAGCAGGACACAATACCTGCCGAGTGGGACTGGCGGCGCGCTGTGGTGAGGCAAGTGACACGAGATTCCCTGCACGAAACGGAATGCGCATTTATTCACTCATGCACGCTGCTCGGGAAGTGTGTGTGTGTGTGTGTGTGTGTGTGTTTGTGTGTGTGTGTGGTTTGTTGTTTGTTTGTGTGTGTGTGTGTGTGTAAGTGTGTGTGTGTGTGTATGTGTGTGTGTGTGTGTGTGTGTGTGGTGTGTGTGTGTGTGTATGATGGTGTATGTATGCATGCATGCATGCATGTATGTATGTATGTATGTGTGTGTGTGTGTGTGTATGGATGTATATGTTTACCGTATATGCCGGTGTGTCTATATAGAATTCTGATACCTTTATATTCACCGGATAAGACGACCCCCCAAATTGAGCAACCACACTTTTCCAGAAAGAAAAAAAATACTTAGATATCTCAAGTACAATAATTCCACAAAAAAAAAAAAAAACTTTTCTTCCAAACACCTTAATCGCACGTGTGTTTTAACACAAAACCAACCTAATCTAACCTCAACGAACCTAACCTACCCAGTGAGTTATAACATCGATATCATTATAATTTCTACGTTAAATGGACTTACCAAGCACGGGTTTCAGAAGGAAATGATTGCGGTGGCTGCGAGAGTTATGGGAAGTGGTGTGCAATGAGTGTTGGGCAAAGGGTTCACGTGTTTCCCCTGAAGTGGTGAAGGTGCAGCACTTTATGTTCGTTGTACAAGGAGACCCTGGTTTCGTAGAGAGAGAGAGAGAGAGAGAGAGAGAGAGAAAAAGAGATAGACAGAACACAGAGAGAGAGAGAGAAAGAGAGAGAGACACATAGACAGACACACACAGAGAGAGAGGGGGGGGGAAACAAGCGTAACGTTAATTTTCATATCTTATTGTGGCTATATCCACACTTCCACACACACACACACACAACACACACACACACACACACACACACACACACACACACAATACACACATATACACACACACACACACACACACACACACACACACACAGACACACACACACACACACACACACACACACACACACACATATATAATATATATATAATATATATATATATATATATATATATATATATATATATATATATATATATATATATATACATACATATACATGTAAACTGTAAATCCAGGCAGGCGATCACGCATTCCCATCGCCTACGGAAAACAGTTACTCCGCACCTCCACGAAGCCGTGACGTCACACACTGAATGTAAACAACCATGTTATTTATTTACGCTTTTTGATCTCGTCCTTAATCGAGACACCGCCGTAAAACCAGCGAGCGGGAGAGAGAGAGAGAGAGAGAGAGAGAGAGAGAGAGAGAGAGAGAGAGAGAGAGAGAGAGAGAGAGAGGGAGAGAGAGAGAGAGAGAGGAGAGAGAGAGAGAGAGAGAGAGAGAGAGAGAGAGAGAGAGAGAGAGAGAGAGAGAGAGAGAGAGAGAGAGAGAGAGAGAGAGAGAGAGAGGAGAGAGAGAGAGAGAGAGAGAGAGAGAGAGGGAGAGAGAGAGAGAGAGAGAGAGAGAGAGAGAGAGAGAGAGAGAGAGAGAGAGAGAGAGGAGAGAGAGAGAGAGAGAGAGAGAGATGAGAGAGAGAGAGAGAGAGTAGAGAGGTAGAGAGAGAGAGAGAGAGACGAGAGAGAGAAGAGAGAGAGAGAGAGAGAGAGAGAGAGAGAGAGAGAGAGAGAGAGAGAGAGAGAGAGAGAGAGAGATAGAGAGAGTAGAGAGAGAGAGAGGTAGAGAGAGAGAGAGAGAGAGAGAGAGAGAGAGAGAGAGAGAGAGAGAGAGAGAGGGAGGGAGAGAGAGAGAGAAGAGAGAGAGAGAGAGAGAGAGAGAGAGAGAGAGAGAGAGAGAGAGAGAGAGAGAGAGAGAGAGAGAGAGAGGACCCGAGCGCCGTCCCGCTGAGAGCAAATTGAATAGATAATTCATTTATAGCTTTTAATAGCACCGAAAAATTTACGATTGAAGGAAGAGAAAAAATTTAATAATAATGATATGATGATAATAATAATAAAACAACAATGAATAAATAAGAGTAAAAAATAAAGGGTGTGACAAACAAATAAAACTCGACGAACAAAAAAAAAAAAACATTATTAAAGTCATGGGGAAGAAAAAAATAATAGATGTTTAGAAAGTTCCCCTAACAGTAAACAAACAAATGGCCAACGAAAGTGTGCTTCAAAATCTAAAAAAAAAAAAAAAAAAAAAAAAAAAAAAGTAAAAAGTAAGTAAAGAAAACGTAAATAAAAAATAATAATAAGATCTAACTGCGAACAAAAGCAAAAAGAAAGAGAAAAAATTTAAGCAGTGACTGGCAGAAAATGGCTTGGATGCCTTAATGTTAACCTTCCCTAATCAAAATTCAAGGCTGATGCAGTTAACAATATAATAATAAAGCATAAGAGTCACTTGCAAATGCACTGCTGTTGCAACTTTCGAAGCATAAATCAAAGTGCAGGAGGGAGGAAGAGAGAGAGAGAGGGGGAGAAAGGGAGGAAGAGAGAGAGGGGGGAGAAGAGCGAAAAAGAGAGGGAGGGAGAGAGAAAAAGAGAGGGAGGGAGAGGAGAAAAAGAGAGGGAGGAGAGAGAAAAAGAGAGGAGGGAGAGAGAAAAAGAGAGGAGGAGAGAGACAAAAGAGAGGGAGGGAGAGAGAAAAAGAGAGGGAGGGAGAAGAGAAAAAGAGAGGGAGGGAGAGAGAAAAAAGAGAGGGAGGGAGAGAGAAAAAGAGAGGGAGGAGAGAGAGAGAGAGAGAAAGGAGAGAGAGAGAGAGAGAGAGAGAGAGGAGAAGAGAGAGAGAGAGAGAGAGAGAGAGAGAGAGAGAGAGAGGGAAAGATAAGAAAGATGCCGAATGAGTGGAGAAGTAGAAAAAAAAATCGGCAACAGCAAACAAATATAGACAACAAGGGAGAATACGACTTTAGACAATAAACTACACATGGAAAAATAATAATAATAATAATAAACAATATAAATATTCATAAAGGCTCCAAAAAATCTCAAGCGTTGCCTCCGCTCACGGACATGTATTTCAACTCTCCATCATAGAATCGAAGATGTTAATTAAGGGGGTTAGATTATCACATGCTACAATCCAGAGGCAAGATAAGACTAATTAGAGCCCTGTCAACAAGGCCCTCAGTCTTCGACCCACAACAGGCAATTTTTTTTGGGAAAAAAACCCCCTTTTTT
>NW_020871771.1:20000-22500 GCF_003789085.1 Penaeus vannamei
CTAGACCACGTAGAATTGGCAAACCCCACCAAAATGTTTATTTGCATATTCTTATTTTGAAGGCATAACAATATAGCATGATCTAGTGTTAGAATTAAGAGAACAAATTACAATGATTATCTATAAATGGTTGGTTTCCTTAACTTGTCAATTCAATGAGGGAAAATAAAAAATTGTTGCCAGATAACGCTACCCATTGTTAGTAAATATCCCGTCGATACAGCAATGCAATTTGTTTAAAGGTGAAAATTTTGATTGGGTCAAGTAATGACTTACAAAAAAGAAACAACAGACCTGGTTGAGTTGACGTTCACATAAACCTTTTAGTGATTTATCAACTGTTCATCTCTATTATGCAGTCTTTATGAATACGAAAAAAAACAGGCAAATGGTATTTCTTTCCGAGTCTATTTCTATCTTTGTGTCTTTTAGTATTGTTTTCGATTATTGTTTTTTTTTTTAATTTGTGTTACTGCCTCCACATATTGCCATAGTCATAAAAAATAGGCTTGCTGATTTCAGATTATACAATACATAATCTGATAATTGTCCTAGTCTGCACTTTAGTTTCCTATCATATATAAATACTGACCGTACTGAGGACTAGGTTCTCCATTGTGAAAAAAATGAATAGAATAAAACGAAAAAGAAAAGAAAGGGAGAAGTAAAAAGAAAAGGATTTTTTTTTTATTCTGTCTACAAAAAAGAAAGAAAGAAAGAGAGAAGAAAGAGAGGGAGAAGAAAAAACGAAAAGAAAAAAACAGCTCTTTATCCTGGCGCCGAAAAAGAAAAGAGAGAAGAAAAAAGCAAGAAGAGGGAGAACGAAAAAAAAAAAAAAAAAAATGTTTATCCTGCCTACTTATTAGGCAAAGTACAAATTAGCCATTTGTACAGTAGGTGTTGTGGATAAAGAAGGTCCTAATGATCCTACGTGTAATTCATAAGGGTAATTATTTACACAATTAGTTTAAATCACTTGTACTATATTTTTACTTACATAAATTTGAATATGATTGATGATTAATTATCGTACAGTAATATGACCAACTTTTATAATGATTAAGTTAATCGTACTTTTTAACGACTTCACTTTAGAGAAATTAAGAAATCGTTTTAAGTAGGATTTTTTTTTTTTTTTTTTTTGTCTTTTTAACTTTTTCGGTCTTTTCTTTAACCTCTTTCTTTCTTACTTCTCAGGCACTTTCGTTTTTTTTTTTTTTTTTTTTTTGGGGGGGTGTCTTTTTATCTCTTTCGGTCTCTCTTCTCAGGCACTTTCGGTCCCTTCCGGTCTCTGCCTTCGGGTCTTCTGTCTGCGCGCTTTCCGGTTCTGCTTTCGGCGTTGCTTGCGCGCTGCCTTCTTCTCCTGGTTCGTCTCCCTGGGTTGGGGGAAGAGGAAGGAAGGGACGTGAAGAGTTTGGGGGGGTTTTGTGTTTATATTAAGGAAAGCTTTTTTGTTTTGTTTTGTTTTGTTTTGTGTTTATATTAATGTTTTTTTCTTTATATTTATTTTTTTTTTTTTTTTTTTTTTTCTATAATTGTATCCTCATTATGGTAAGATTATTATTGTTGTTGTTGTTTTGTTATCATTATTTCTCATTGTTATTGTTATTATTATTATTATTATTATTATTATTATTATTATTACTATCACTATTATTATTATTATACTTTATTATTATTATTATTGTTGATTTGTTACCATCATTACTATTATTATTATCATTATTATTATTAGGCTACAATAAAAAAAATGAAATCTGATGAGACTATTTTTCCTTATTAATTTCTACAAGTATTTAAAGTCTATGATTTGCCGATTTTTTGCTGAAACAACAACAACAACAACAAAAACAGCACGACCTTCGAGCAACCTTTGGGCTCCCTTATAATATATATATATATATATATATATATATATATATATATATATATATATATATATATATATATATATATATATATATATATATATATATATACCCATGCCCTCGTGAGTGTATTCTTGTATGTAGGCCTACATATATATCATATCAGTGCATGAAAACCAAGGAATCTTTTAAATAATTATAAATTGTTATATATAATAATTTTTTATATATTACAAATTTTTATATAATTATAATTTTATATATTTATTTTTTTTATATAATTATTTATATAATCATAATTTATATAATCATAATCTTTTATATAATCATAATCTTTTATATAATCATAATCTTTTATATATTTTAATCTTTTATATAATTATAGATTATAATCTCTTATATAATTACAATCTTTTATATAAATATAATCTGTCGGGAACTACGGACGGTGGACACAAAACAGGAACTGGATTATTATCATTAGTGTCATTTAATTTTAATATAGCGTGTAAATGTGTGTGTGTGCGTGGTGTGTGTGTGTGTGTTGTGTGTGTGGTGTGTGTGTGTGTGTGTGTGTGTGTGTGTGTGTGTGTGTGTGTGTTGTTGTGTGTGTGTGTGTGTGTGTGTGTGTG
>NW_020871771.1:37500-45000 GCF_003789085.1 Penaeus vannamei
ATGGGGGTCGTAATGAGGCTGATGTAAAGTTGTAGGTTAATGATGAATTTAATGATGATGGGGGGGGGGAGGGGGAGAGGCATGGGGGTCGTAATGATTGCTGATGTAAAGTTGTAGGTTAATGATGATGGGGGGGGGGGGGGAGAGGCATGGGGGTCGTAATGATGCTGATGTAAAGTTGCAGGTTAATGATGATGGGGGGGGAGGGGGAGAGGCATGGGGGTCGTAATGAGGCTGATGTAAAGTTGTAGGTTAATGATGATGGGGGGGGAGGGGGAGAGGCATGGGGGTCGTAACGATGCTGATGTAAAGTTGTAGGTTAATGATGATGGGGGGGGGGGGAGGGGAGGGGAGAGGCATGGGGGTCGTAATGATGCTGATGTAAAGTTGTAGGTTAATGATGATGGTGATAAGGATGAATATACTGCTGATGGTAAGTTGTAGGTTAATGATGAATTTAATGATGATGGGGGGGAGGGGGAGAGGCATGGGGGTCGTAATGAGGCTGATGTGAAGTTGTAGGTTAATGATGATGAATATACTGGTGATGGTAAGTTGTAGGCTAATGATGGTGATGATAATGATGAATATACTGGTGATGGTAAGTTGTAGGTTAATGATGGTGAATTTAATGATGATGAATATACTGGTGATGTAAAGTTGTAGGTTAATGATGGTGATGATAATGATGATGAATATACTGGTGATGTAAAGTTGTAGGTTAATGATGAATTTAATGATGATGAATTATACTGGTGATGGTAAGTTGTAGGTTAATGATGATGAATTTAATGATGGTGAATTTACTGGTGATGGTAAGTTGTAGGTTAATGATGGTGATGATAATGATGAATATACTGCTGATGTAAAGTTGTAGGTTAATGATGGTGATAATGATGATGAATATACTGGTGATGGTAAGTTGTAGGTTAATGATGGTGATGATAATGATGATGGCTATACTGGTGATGGTGCGTTATAAGTTAATGGTGATGAATATAATGATAATACTTATACGGGTGATGTTGAGTTATATGTTAATGATGGTGACAATAATGATGATGGTTATACTGATGGTGACATCATAGTTAATTATAATTATTGTAATAGTAATCCTAATGTTAATGTGATTACTAATATCAATAACAATGATAATCATAATGTTGATGTTAAGTTAAAAGTTGGTGATTTTAAATATAATGATAATGTTGATAACAATAATTGATAATAAAGATTGTAACAGCAACAGTAATTTTAATATTGATATCAGTATGCAAAAACTAATAACAATAATTATGATGATGTTTATTATGTTATAAGGTAATAAGGATGATTATAATAATGATGAGTATACTGGCAATGGTAATGATGATGGCAATCAATGATAAAGATGGTTATTATAAGTATAATAGTATTGTTAATCACAATGATGATACTACTACTACTACCAGTAGTACTGCTATTAATACTAATAATGATAATGATAATGATAATGATAATGATAAATGATGATTACAGTGATAATGGCAATATTGGTAATAACAACACATTGATAATAATAAGGATAATTATAACAATAATATTAATAATGATACTAATCATAACAACTTTATTGATAACGATAATAATGACAATGATAATGTTAATAATGATAATGCTCCTACTACTTCTACTACATCTAATGATCATACCAAAATAATAATAGAATAATGAAATAATGAAAAGATGCTGATAAAGATGATAGTAATGACCATAAGGATATCAGTAAAGAATAAAAAAAATAAAAATAAAATGAAATGAAAAATAGATTTTAAAAAATAAAAATGAATAAAAAATGAAAATACAAATAATATTAATAGTGATTAATAATAATAATAATAATAACAATAATGATTGAAAATACAAATAATATTAATAGTGATTAATAATAATAATAATAATGATGAATAATAATAAATACACTTACGGTCTGTAGCCTCAAACTCTGGTCTGTCGTGACCTCGTTCTCGACATCATCAAACACGAAGGAATGGGAGAGGCCTCCTAATCCACACCTCGACTTGTCCTTATGCGGGTTAAGAGTGACGAAAACCAGGCCTTTCTCTTGCACTTGGGACTCGAGCCAGACTGCAAAGAGAGAGAGGGATCGCGTGATGATGACGACGATGAAAAATGGATATTGAGGATGATTGTGATTGGTCTCTCTCTCTCTCTCTCTCTCTCTCTATCTATCTATCTCTCTCTCTCTCTCTCTCTCTCTCTCTCTCTCATTTCTCTCTCTCTGATGGCAGTTATTGCAACATTAATGGTAGCAGAGATACATTTGATGGTGATGATGATGATGATATGCAGGCAATACTAATGATGAAAATGGTAATAATGATATTCATAATTCTTTTGATGGTGACGATCATGATGATGATGATAACAATAGATAGGGACTCACTGTAGCACCATTATGTGAAGCCTATTGAAAAATACTTCATAAGTGGCCTCTTTGCACCCCAGTAAGATATAATATATATATATATATATATATATATATATATATATATATATATATCCATCTATCTCTCTCTCTCTCTCTCTCTCTCTCTCTCTCTATCTCTCTCTCCTTATATATATATTATATATATATATATATCTCTATATATATATATCTTATCTTCTACGATTGACGGATAAATCTATTTCAATATCTGTTCGTTCCCTTCTTTCATATTCCCGTTCTTTATTGGCTGTTTTCTTTTCTTTTATCCATTCGTATCAGTAATTCTCTGTCGCTCACTTTTCTCACTTGCACTTGGGTTTAAGAGCCAGCGTAATTCCTTCTCTCTCTCTCTCTTTCTCTATTTCTCTCTCTCTCACCAACTCCTCCCCCCCTCTCTCTCCCTTTCTCATTCTATTTCTTCCTCATTTCACTCTTCTCTTAACTTTCTTTCATCTCCCCTTTCCTCGTCTCTCCCACCTCCTCTTTCCTTAGCCTCACCCTTTCCTCTCCCGTTCATATATATTTTTAAAATCTTTTTCACTTATCTTATATTTTTCTCATCTCTCTCTTCATCTTATTCTTTTCGTTCACTCTGATTTTCTCCCTTTCCCTTCCTTTGCTCACTCTCTCTCTCTCTCATTCCATTAAAAAAAAATCTTTCTTTCACTCCCATCCTTCTTATATTTCTCTATCATCTACATCTCATTTTTTCTCATCTCCATCTTTCTCACCTTTTTCTCATCCTCCATCCTTGTCCTCGTTGTCTCATCTCCATCGTCTTCATCACTCTCTCACCTACACCCTTCTCCTTTATCTCCCATCCCTATCCTCATCTTTTTCTCACCTTCATCCTTTTTCTATTCCTCTCATCGCCATTCTTCTCTCATTTCCATCCTCTTCATCGCTCTCTCATCCACATCCTTCTCCTTTTTCTCTCATACCCATCCTTCTCTCTTTTCTCTCTTACCTCTCCTTCTCCCTTTTCTCTCATGCCTATCTTCTCCTTTTTCTCTCATACCTATCCTTCTCTTTTTTCTCTCATACCTATCCTTCTCCCTTTTCTCTCATACCTATCCTTCTCCTTCTTCTCTCATACCTATCCTTCTTCTCATCCTCACCTTTCTCCTCTTCCTTATCCTTCTCACCTTCCTCTCACCTCCATCCATGTCAGCCCGCCCCCCCCCCCCATCCTTCCTCTTCCCAGCCTCCCTCACCTTCATAATCCAAATAGGGATTCAGAAGACCATGTTTCTCGAGCCCAAGGATCACAGGGGACATGACCCCCCTCTCCTCCGGGATCTCCTCCTCCGCCAGGTCTTGTCTCTCCTGAAGGACCTCCTCCTCCTCCTCCTCCTCCACGTCTAGTCTCTCCGGTAGGACCTCCTCCTCCGCTGCCTCCTCCTCCTCCTCCTCCTTGATCAATTCCTGCTGGAGATCTCGACCCTCTGGTGATTCCATGAGGACGAAGTCGCCAAAGCTCTCAAGCCAAGATTCATAGGCGTCTTCAAGCATGACCTCATTGTCTGGGGAGGAAGATAGGTTGATAATGCAGATGATAAAGATGGTAATAATGATAATGGCGATAATGGTGACGGTAGTAATGATAATAATTATAATAATAATGATAATGATGATAATTTTAATGATAATATTAATGATAATGATAATGATGTTAATGATAATGATGATAAAGATGATTATAATGATAATAAGATTCCTATGTGCAAGGTACATATAACAAGGTAACTCCATTTACACAACCTGTTGAATCCTACAATGAAATACACTTTTTTGCAAGATTATATTGACCTGTTAATGGCAAGGAACTCATTATTATTATTATTATCATAATTTTGTTTTTACTTATCATAGTGATAACAGTGTCGAGTAAATTATACAAATAATTATGTATCTAGCCACATCTGATATCTCACTGTGCACTCTTATCAGCTATAAGTGATGACGTCATTAGAAGGAGGAGGAGGAGAGGAAGAGGAGAAGGAGGAGGAGACGATTGCGATGAAAGAGGAGAAGAAGGAGGAGGAGGAGAATAAGGACAGGAAGAGGAAGATGAAGAAGAAGAAGGAGAATTTGAAGGAAGCAAGAAGATGAAAGGGAAGAAAAATAGAATATGAAGGAAAAGAAGATAAAGAATAATAATTTAAAGATGAAATAGAAGATGATGAAGAAGAAAAAAGTAGAAGGAGAACGAATAGAAGAAGAAAAGAAAAAAAAAGAAGCACCAGCAACAACAGAAGAAGAAGAAGCAGACGAAACTGAAGAAGCATAAGTAGGAGGAGGAGGAGGATTAAGAAGAAAGAACTTAGAAGATGAAAATAGAAGAATATGAAGAGGAATCAACAGATGAGAAAGAAGATGAAGAAGAAAAAGAAAAATAAAGTTGTAGAACATAAAGTACAAAAAAGAAGTAGAAGTGAGGAGAACATATAAAAGAAGAAAAGGAATAAAAAGCAGTAACAACAGAAGAAGAAGAGGCAGAAGAAAGAGAAGTAAAAGAAAAAAATTAGAAGATGAAGAAGATTTTTCAGAATAAATAAAAGATAAAGCAGAAGACAAGGAAGAGGAATTCGAAGAAATGAAAATAGAAGAAGATGATGAAGACGAGGAAGAAGAAGAAAAAGAAACAGGAGAAATAAAAGAAGTACAAGGAGAACAAATGGAAGAAAAAGAAAATAAGAAGCAGACTAAAATAGAGAAGTAAAAGGAGGAGAAAGAGAGGAGGAAGAAGAAGAAGAAGAAGAAAACAGTAGAAGAAAAGATGAGAAAAAAAACATTGTGTTGGCAAATGCGATTTTTTTCACAACGTTCCCGGAGAGAGATAGATAGATAGATAGAGAGAGAGAGAGAGGGAGGAGTGAGAGAGAGAGAGAGAGAGAGAGAGGGAAGGAGAGAGAGAGAGAGAGAGAGAGAGAGAGAGAGAGAGAGAGAGAGAGAGAGAGAGAGAGAGAGAGAGAGAGAGAGAGAGAGAGAGAAGAGAGGGAGAGAGAGAGAGAGAGAGAGAGAGAGAGAGAGAGAGAGAGAGAGAGAGAGAGAGAGAGGAGAGAGAGGAGAGAGAGAGAGAGAGAGAAGAGAGAGAGAAGAGAGAGAAGAGGGGGGGGGGGGGGGAAGGAGGAGAGAGAGAGAGAGAGAGAGAGAGAGAGAGAGAGAGAGAGAGAGGGGGGAAAGGGAGGGAGAGAGAGAGAGAGAGAGAGAGAGAGAGAGAGAGAGAGAGAGAGAGAGAGAGAGAGAGAGAGAGAGAGAGAGAGAGAGAGAGAAGAGAGAGAGAGAGAGAGAGAGAGAGAGAGAGGAGAGAGAGAGAGAGAAGAGAGAGAAGAGAGAGAGAGAGAGAGAGAGAGAGAGAGAGAGAGAGAGAGAGAGAGAGAGAGAGAGACGACGGACTGCTTGATAAAAGGCGATTAGGATAGACAGAAAAGCGGGGTTATTGACTCCCAATACTAATTCAGGCTGGGTGGTTGAAGTAATTTCCCAGCGGTACGTCCGGGCAGTGGAACCAGGTATCAAAAAAAAAAAAAAAAAAAAAAAAAAAAAAAAAAAAAAAAAAAAAAAAAAAAAAAAAAAAAAAAAAAAAAACTGATTTAACGGTTTTAATATCAACTGATTTAACGGTTTTAAATTTCAAAGGATTTAACGGATAAAAATATAAACGGATTTAACGGTTTTAAATATAAACGGATTTAACGGTTTAAATTCAGCGGATTAACGGTTTTAAATATCAACGGATTTAACGGTTTAAATTTTAACGGTTTAATATAACGGATTGAACGGTTTTAAAATTCAGGAGGATTTAACGGATAAAATATAAACGGTTTTAAATATAAACGGATTTAACGGTTTTTAAATATCAACGGATTTAACGGTTTAAATATCAAACGGATTTAACGGTTTTAAATATCGACGGATTTAATTGCCGGTTGACCTTCCAGAAGAAATGATATTGGTGATGGTGATGATGGTGGTTGTGATAATGGTGATAATGCTGATGACTTTAACCTATTTTTGTTCAAAATCATATGAAATAGGAAGTAAGCCATCCAACTAACTTCACCCAAGAATTAAAAGCGTGACGACTCCGCGAAAAGTAAGATCTAGTCGAAGAAAAGGTCATAATGTCAGACCAGCTCGCAAACGATCTCTCGCCAGCGGACAGGAAGAGTAACTGGGCGGAGAGAGCGACAAAGGAGAGATAACCGCGTCCGGCCACGAAGCGGAAGCCCAAGTCGAAACGTTCGGGACGAGTCCTTCGACCAAGAAAATGGGCGCGAAAAAAAAAAAAAAAAAACGAGAGAAAGATAGGAAAACAATGACATGGGAATGATTTTATATAGATTTTACAGAACCTTTTCGAACTGATGAGAATAAAATTTACTACGAGAGATGAAAAAGTTTCGCTGAAAAAAACAGTAACGATGAAATAAAAAACAGTAACGCCGAATTAACGCCGAAAAAAAAAAACAATAACGTAAAAAAACAAAACAAAAAACTAACGCCGAATTAACCCCGAAAAAAAAACAGTAACGACGAATTAAAGATACAGTAACGCAAAAAAAAAAAAAAAAAACAACAACAGTAACGCCGAATTAAAAATACAGTAACGATAAAAACAGTAATGCTGAAAATATAACGCTGAAAAAAACAGTAACACTGAAATAAATAACAGTAACGCAAAATAAATAAACAAATAACGCAGAAAAACAGTAAAGCTGGTAGGAAATCTCGAAAACCTTCTAAATCCAAATGAATCCGACACTAAATCCAAATGAATCCGACAGAACTACAAAAACGCATAGACACTATAAACACAACTTCTAAACATTTCCCGACAACGCAGATATAAGCTCCACGTAACGAATTCATAAACCGATTCAGTTGCGTGAATTTTGAACCGATTCCAACGTACGATATATATTCAGTTGATTTATAAATCCGTAAACATATTTATAAAGGGGAGGACATGACACTATCTCAAAGACAACAACAAAACAAAGCAA
>NW_020871771.1:72500-75000 GCF_003789085.1 Penaeus vannamei
AAGAGAGAGAGAGAGAGAGAGAGAGAGAAGAGAGGACCCTTTTTAATGATAATGCTGTTGATAATGATACTTATGATGATAAAAATAGCAATAACGATGATGATAATGATGATGAAGATGATGATGACGATGAAATGATAATGAGGAGGTAATAATACTGATAGGAGTAATAAGGATAATGATAACAACAATAATCATAATAATGATAGTGATAACAATAATAATAATAAAATTGATAATAGTAATAATAAAACGCAGATGGCAATAATAACCTAATTAGCAACAACAAAAATAATGATGCCAATAATAATCATTATATAAGAATAGTATAGCATTACTAACAATTCTAATGATAATGGTATAATCATAATGATACAACAAGAACGACAACATTATAATAATGATAATGATGATGGTGATAACAGTAATGATAATGAAGATAATGATAATAATGGTATTAATAATCTGAAGAAGAGAAAGAAGGAAAGAAAAAAAAAGAGGAAAAGGGAAAAAAGGAAAAAGAAAGAACAGAGGAGGAGGAACAGGAAGCATATGAATAAAGATAAGAATAAGGAGGAGGAGAAGCAGAAACTCCGTTGTGTGTGTGGTGTGTGTGTGTGTGTGTGTGTGTGTGTGTGTATGGATGGGTGAGAAGAGCGAGCGAGAGAGAGAGAGAGAGAGAGCGAGAGCGAGAGCGAGAGAGAGAGAGAGAGGAGAGAGAGAGAGAGAGAGAGAGAGAGAGAGAGAGAGAGAGAGAGAGAGAGAGAGAGAGAGAGAGAGAGAGAGAGCATAAAAGTTTCGAATAAATATGAAAAAAGTTATGGTGCAGAAAGATGTAGAAGGCAGTGTATTCTGGAGGATGTAGCATTTAGTATAGAATGTAGTGTATGGTGCTCGGTGTAAAATATAGTGCATGGTGTAGAATGTAGTGTATGGTGTAGAGTACACGCTATATTATGTAAAATATAGAGTAAGGTGTCTGTTTTAGAATCCAATTTATGGTGAATAACTTAGAAGAAAATAATGTAGAATGGATTGGTGTAGTATGCCCAGTTCTCGTGTGAGCATAGGCGTCTTATGCACGATACAGAGTAGTTTCCGCCAAGCAAATTGTATTTTTCAGACCCTGAATGGCCAAAAGAGTCGTTATGATTCCACAACCCGACAGTGCTATGCCTTAACGTGAACCACATCGCTAGACGGGGAGAACCAGTCACGATGCATACGCAGAAAATCCGATTCTGTTTCTCAATAAGGAGATGAGGGAAATGAGGTTTAAAGGCGTATTGGTACCTCTTGGTATTCTCCCCCTCCCCCCCCTTCCTTTCCACGTCTACCTCCACTTCCAATTACACTGTAACTACCCGCCCCTCCCCCTACCACACCCCCAGGGAGAGGGAAGGTTGGAGTGTTAAGGGGGCGGGGGGGGGGGGTCGTTTGAAAGGGAGTTCTTGTTATTCCTATAACGTGATTGTCGTTATTTTCGCAATTATTGCAAAGAGTATTACTTTTTTATCAATACTGTTTCTGATATTATTATTGCAGTTCTAACCCTTCTTGTAACTGTTATCCTTATCAATACTTTCATTATTTTCATCATTACTAATACTATCATTATTATTATCATTAACTTTATTATCATCATTATTAATGTTACTCTGATTATGATAAACACATTGGATTTTTTTTATCCTAATCATCGTATTATTGTTATTATTGTCATTATCATCACTTTTGTCATCATTGTTATTGCCATTACCTTTACCATTATTACCCATAGTGTTATCATTATCATTCTTATTGTTATTTTGTGTCATCAATATCATCATCGGCATCATTACCATCATTATCATAAGCATTAGTTAAAATATCAAAATGGTTGGCAATGTATCTTCCAAATGATATCTCAATGTTTTCCATCCGTTGCAGAGAATCCTAGTTGAATGCAAAGAACAGGATTATTTTAAGCTAAGCTGGGTGGGTGCTCTATGTGCTGGGTGCTGTGAAGCGATGCTATGGTAGCCTAGATAGTGTTAAAGTGCTTTGCATGCCTTCTCGCTTGCAGCTGCCACCGCTGGCAAGCCTGGTGCGAAAAGAGAGCATCTGTGCAAAAGACACCGGCCAGCTCATATCCTCTCAAATTTCAATACCTGTAGTGTCTCCTCGCGGTCACCTATGAACAGTTGGCACCTTGTGGTCCAAGATTAAAATGTGGAGGCTCTTAGAGCGGCAGAAAGCCCTAAAGGTACGGAGTTATGGCGTGTGGAAACGCCCCGGCTATATAGTAACTCTTGCCCCCTTGCCTCTTGGGATTAATGGGTAGCTGTGGGGAGGCGGGCCGTGCCAGTCCACCTCCCTGAGAGAACTCTAACTAGCAGTGCGACGTATAGGTGTTGGTGCTGGGGGGGGGGGGGAGGAAACATCCCTCCTACCCAACAAGTAGGGCAGGCTGTGGGCCCACTTGGGTTGGCGACTGCTGGAAATCAGACTGGGAACCGGG
>NW_020871771.1:80000-82494 GCF_003789085.1 Penaeus vannamei
GAGAAAGGGAAGGAGGAGGGGGAAAGGGAAGGAGGAGAGGGGGAGAAGGGAGGAAGGAGGGGGGAGAAAGGGAAGGAGGAGGAGGGAAGAGGCGAGGAGGAGAGAGAGAGGGAGGGAGGGTGGAAGGAAGGAGGATGGGTGGAAGGGAGGGAAGGAGGAGGGAGGGAGGGAAGGAGGAGAGGGAGGCTCCCAACGGGGGGGATCTGCCTTTCTTGAGGGCTTCCTCCTACAGGCAGCGTGTCTCAAAGGTCTTCCCTCCAGCTGGTGATTACCTAAGGGGGAATTCCGCATGTTGTTCCATCAGCGTTTTTATATATATATATATATATTATATATATATATATATATATTATATATATATATATATATATATTATGGCCAATCGACTCCAATTATGGCCTTGTTTCTGCGCACTATCGGTTTGGCACTTTGGCTGTTTTGAGTTTTCTTTTTCTCTTTATTTCGTTTCCTTTTCTGGTGTTTCTTTGGGTTTATTGTTTCTCTTTATTTCGTTTCTTTTCCTGGTGTTTCTTTGGGTTTATTGTCTTTTTTGTTTCTTTTCCTGGTGTTTCTTGGGTTTATTGTTTTTTTCTTTTGGGGTGTTATATGGTCCTTTGTTCGTTAAGATTTAGATGTATGGGCACTCACGAAGCGAAACCAAGTTGTATTGATTATAAAAAAAGGTGGAAAAGGCAGGCCGTTGCTATGGCGTTCCGTCAATGCACGCTCGTTGCAGTATTTGCGTTTGCAATGTTGAGCTTCAGAGAAACAGGTCATATACAAAGGGAACAGTGGTTTCTCTTTTGACGACTTTCTTCATATTTTCTGTGATTCACATTTCGAACCTGTGACGTTGTAGGAATTGAACTGCAAGACTGATGTTCATATAACTGAGACACACGACCCACTAAAAGGAGTGGAGCAACTCTTCATCTTTCATATAATAATCTCAGTATTTCTGATTTAGGACTGAACTGCTCAATCAATTTCCACGGGGAATGTGTATAAAACTTCGCTATCATTATTCATGTATGAGTCGATAGGTAATGTCTATGGAAGCTTGATAGCTCCTTGTTGCACACTCCTTTTAGTGGATCGTGTTAGTATGAGCGTATATATATATATACATACATATATTATATTATATATATATATATTATATATATATATATACATACACACACACCACACAACACACACACACACACACACACACACACACACACATACACAACATATATATATATATATATATATTATTAATACACACACACACACACACACACATACAATCAAAACACACACAATACTATATATATACACCACACACATATACATACATACACACACCACATTTACACACACACATAATATATATATATATATATATATATATTATATATATTATATATATATAACATATACATACAATTCGTATCGGCGTGTATACATATACATGTATCTTATATAAATCAAACAACAGATATAATCAATCGCAGATTAAAGTCACCAAAAAAGCCATTTATCCGTAGCCCGGGTCCAATTCGACCAGTCCCCTCCGTTCATTGGCATTATCCTCAACACACTCCGAGACGGCTCAATTGCAAACGCCCCCCCGGTCCCAGTTCGTTGAAACAGTCGTTTCTCTCTTTTGCGTTCAGGGAGACGACCTTCACTCTCTTCTTCTCTCTACTCTCTCTCTGTCTCTTCTCTCTCTCTCTTCTCTCTCTCTCTCTCTCTCTCTCTCCTCTCTTCTCTCCTCGTCTCTTCTCTCTCTCTCGTCTCTCCCTCAATCTCTCTCTCCTCCCCAGAATGGTGTTCGATTTAATGAAGGATTTGATTTTGTATTATTGCTTCGGTGGATGTTTGTTTTGTTGTTTTTTGTATTTAGTATAGCTTTTGATATGTATTAGAACTTAACTAAGGGAGGATGACGAGATAATAAGAGAGAGAGAGAGAGAGAGAGAGAGAGAGAGAGAGGAGAGAGAGAGAGAGAGAGTAGAGAGAGAAGAAGAGGAGAGAGGGAGGGGAGGAGGGGAGGGGGAGGGGGAGGGGGAGGGGGAGGGAGAGGGGGAGGGAGAGGGAAGGGAGAGGGAGAGGGAGAGGGAGAGAGAGGGCGAGGGAGAGGGAGAGGGAGAGGGAGAGGATGAGGGAGAGAAAGAGAGAGAGAGCGAGCCGAGCAGGAGAGAGAGAGAGAGAGAAGAGAAGAGAGATGAGATGAGAGAGAGAGAGAGAGAGAGAGAGAGAGAGAGAGAGAAAGGACGGGAAAGTTAAAAGAAAAACATTTGTCACATACCTTAAAAAAAAAGGGGAAGAATAATTATGGATATTGAAAACAACAGTGAGTATCTGTATATCATGAAGAAGATATTTTAAAAACGCCAGTGACGACACGATATGGCTTCATCGAAAAAAGAGAAAAACTAACGGGACGCATTTGAAAAGGTAGATTTTTTTTTTTTTTTTTTTTTTTTTTTTTTTTTTTTTTTTTTTA
>NW_020871771.1:82594-100094 GCF_003789085.1 Penaeus vannamei
AAGATACACTCTCCATCTATTTTTTTCTTTCTTCATTTATTTTTTTAAGATACATCATCCATCATTTTTTTTTTTAGATACATTCTCCATCTCGTTTTTATGCGTTTTCGTTTTCAACCCGTGGAAGAGGGTGATTGAGCTTGTCACTTGCAAAGACGTTTGGGAAAAATAGCTCGAGTCATCTAAGATTTTCTTTCGATTTTTCTTTCTCATTTACTTTTTTCGTGTGTCAACGTTTTTCCTTTTTCCTTTTGATTTCTGTTCATATACTCCTTATTCTTCTTTATACTCGTTTTCATCTTCGCCATCACTTGCCCTTGATTTTTTTTTCTTTTCGTTTTTTACTTTTATTTTTACCTTCTTATTTTCTATTTTTTCTCCGTTTTATATTCATCCTTCTCTTCGGTATCGCCTCCCCCCCCCCCCCGCGCTGGTCTTTGTCCGCGTGACACCCGTTTCGAAGTCCCGCCCATCGTTATCTTGTTTCAACTTGACTGAGCCACTGACAGAAAGAGAGAGGGAGAGAATGGGCGCGAGATATTTATGAAAGCAGCGTGTATAGTAAACAATAGAGTGCAGGGGAAGGGGATGGGGGGAGGGAGGGAGGGAGGGAGGGAGGGGGGTGTTGTCTGTTAGGCGGCACCAGGTGTACACACGGTGAGATTAGGTTGGGGGGAGGAAAGGGGGGGAGCGTCGAGAAGAAGGGAAGGGAGAAAGGGGGAGGGGGTGCAGGAGGAGGGGGTAAGGGGAGAGAGGGTGTGGTCGCTGCGAGAAAGTGACAGTGAAAGAATAGTGAAACTCTTGTAAGGTTACCGCGCTGTCTGGGTCTCTCGGAGTCTTCTGTGCCGAGGTGCCTGTTGTTACCGTAGGAGTGGTCGCGGCGCGGTGGCACTGCGGGCGGGGCGGCGAGACTTTGCGGCGTGCGGCGGCGGGCGGTGGCGGCGGCGGCGTCCTTCGCTAGGGAGACGGTGTCCCTGAGTGGATGCGGGTGTCCTAGATTAGAATCGGACGTCCTCGAGTGGCAGTAGGTGTCCCAGAGTGGAAGCGGTTGTCCCGGTGCAGGGGGATCTGGTGCCCCGAGGGTTGGGTGTCCAAAAGTGGCATGGGTGTCCTTGGCAATCGGGCCTCGGTGTCCTTTTTGGCCCGGGGCGTCGAGGAGGGAAAGCGGGGACACGGGAGGACACGTGGGGGGCACTTGTGTTTTCTTTTTGAGTGATGAGGCAGGTGTGGCCCTTGTCTGGCAGGGGGTGCCTGTGCGGGGATGGAGGCAGGTGTGTTCTTTGGCGTGTCTGATTGTATGTGTGTGTGTTTTTTTACGTGGCTTTGTATGTGTATGTTTTTGTGTGTCTGTGTATTTGATTTGTATATGCTTGTGTTTGTAAAGGTCTGCGTGTATATGTGTATGTTTATCCCTTATTTTGACGCGTCTGTGTCTGTATTTGTACAGGTTTTTGTTTTCGCGTGTCAGTCCGTGCATACGCGTGTGTGTACGTGCTTGAATCAACTTGGCCCCTGAACTAAGTGTAATATTGTCCGCACGTGTGGACAGTTCTATCCTCACGTGTATTCTAAATTAGCCGTGTTTACTAGTGGCCCAAACTATTCCAAATAGCAGGAGGGGAAGTGCCAAAGCAAAATTGAACCACGGACCAGATTCGGGTCTGGTATGGTGTGCGTGCGTGTTGCGTGCGTGCATGATGCAGTCACTCGAAGAAAGCGACCAGGAAAGATTACCTGTGGATTACATTGTTCTTGGCCCAAGTCTTTGCTGTGTGTCAGTTCTGGAGAAAGGGGAAAAAAGTTTAAACTTATTTTGCCCGGGCGAGTGGTGGGTTAGCTGCTGTCCTGCGCGGGTTGAAAGTGCTCAGGAAAATTGCGTTTCATGCTCGCTGGGGCAGGCGGGTGGTTGGTGGCATTAGGCTGAAGGAGTTTCCCTTTTCGTTTTTAGGATGTTTGGTGGATTTGGGAAGGGGGAGAGAGGAAGGAGGAGGGAGGGAAGGAGAGGAAGGGGAGGATGTGGGAGAGAGGGGAAGGGGGAGGGGAGGGAGGAGGAGGGGGAGGAAGAAGTGGGAGAGAGAGTAACGGGAAGGAGGAGGGGGAGAGGGGAGAAGGGAGCGGATAAGGGAGGGGGAGATAGAAAGAGAAAGAAAGACAGAAAGGGGGGATGGATAGAGGAAGAGCGAGGCAGAGAGAAAGAGAGAGAGAGGAAAAGATAGAAAGGCAAAGAGAAGAAAGAAAACGGCTGTATGTTTTAATGGACAAGATGGTGCTTCTTTCTTGAAGTTTTGTCTCAAAGCTCTCCTCGCCTTTTTTTCTTTTTTACTTTGCAATATAACTCATTAAAATAGTTCATCATCGTCTCTTTGACGAAGTTGGAAGTCTTTGTTTTACCAGATTTTTACTTTTATTTTTATTATTATTATTATCTTATTTTGTTTCATTTATCTTTTTTTTCGAATTTCAATTAGTTTTCTTCTTCGTGTGTTTTGCTAAAATTGCTGTATGGTGTGATTGATGGGGTCACTGAACCAAAAGCAGGTGTTGGAGGTCTTGCGCGTGTCAGGGGCAGTGGGTGCTCGTGGCGACTCCGAGGTCCGGGGGATTTTTTCTTTCGTTTGCTCTCGTATTTTCGTTTTTTCTTTCTTTCTTTCATTTTTGTGTGTTGTGTGGGGAATTCTTTCTCTCTCTCCCTCTCTCTCTCTCTCCTCCTCCTCTCCTCCTCTCCTCTCCTCCTCCTCTTCCTCCTCTCTCCTCTCCTCCTCCTCTCCTCCTCCTCTCTCCTCTCTCCTCTCCTCCTCTCTCTCTCTCTCTCTCTCTCTCTCTCTCTCTCTCTCTCTCTCTCTCTCCTCTCTCTCTCTCTCTCTCTTCTCTCTCTTCTCTCTCTCTCTCTCTTCTCTTCCTTTCTTATTCTTTTTTTTCTTCTCTCTCTTTCTTTCTTATCTTTCTTTCTTCCTTGCTCTCTCTCACTCTCAACAGCTCCCTCCCTCCCACTCGCACATGTCACCACACACACACATGAGTCACGTCGCGGTTTCAGTGGAAAAGGAAAGTGAGATTTCGGTTTGTGGTTCAGGAGGTAATTGCTTGTCAGGCATTACGAGGCAGGGAGGGTGTTAGGCTTACGTTTCGAGTTGTATAAGCGAGAGGGGTTGCTTGAGGCTTGAGGGTGTGGTTTAATTAAGAGGATTTATTGAGGTGATGTTAGAAATTTAGGATTGCGTAAGATGTGTGTGTGTGTGTTGTATGTGTGTTTAGTATAGAAATATATATATATATATATATATATATATATATATATATATATATATATATATATATATATATATTGCAAGAGAGAGAGAGAGAGTTATTTAAGTCTACGAATAACCACAGCAAGGGCAACACGAGGATCGGCAGAAAAATGAAAATATTCTCTTCAAGTGCCTCCTCTTTCATATTTCATTATTACCATCTATTATGTATGTGACCAAGCATTCCATTCTCTTTTCTCTAACGACCCAAATTTCTTTTTTCAGGCATTCCATCTCCGAGACATACGATGTGAGCGTCCGAGGTTTTTGAGCAAGTCCTTCTGCGGGTTTTTGACTTTCAACATCGTCACCTACTCGCTCCTGGTGGCTGAGATTATCCTGACGCGATGGACCACCACCCCGGAGGAAAGGGTAGGTGGATTCCCTCTCTCGTTCTGGGTTCACACGTACAGACACACACATGTACACACACGCACGCGCACACATGCACGTGCACGCACGCAGCCACACACACACACACACACACACACACACACACACACACACACACACACACACACACACACACACACACACACACACACACACACACACACACACACACACACACACACACACACACACACACACACAAATATATAAATATATATACATAATTATATACATATATGTATATATATACACACATAAATAGGTCTAGATAGTGATGAAAGAGTTATAAACAAGTCCATGACTCTCTTTATGTAAGCAGCGTGTGTTAAAATGTGTGCATATGGATGCAAGAATTTCAGTCCCTTTTGTTAGATGGCTTAAAAGTTTCTCAAGGCTCCAGACCCCACCACCATCTGGCCTACTAGCCACACACCAGCTGCAAGTGATGGAGGCTGATGATGGTCATGAGTTCTGTGTGCACATGTCTGGATTTATGTATGTGTCTGAGTGTCTGTGGGTGTCTATATATACATAGATACATATGAGCGTATGTGTCTGAGGGTTTTGATGTGTGTTTATAAATGCATACATGTGTGTGTATGCGTGTTTGAAGAATCTGCGTGTGTATGTGTGTGTGGGTCTATATGCATACATATGTGTGTCTGAGGGTGTCTTATGTGAGTAAATACATGTATACAGACATTTGTGCATCTATGTATGTATGTAGGTATGTATGTATGTTGATGTTAATTGTCATTCATGCTTTTTTTAATGAGTAGTATTATGAAAGGCATGAATTATAAATAAAAAGAAATTAAAAGAATTATGACCAGTTTACTGTGTATGACCTTGTTTTGAGTTTCTGATTCATGATTTATGCATTCAGGGTATAAAAGTATTTTCTCCTTTTTTTAACAGAGCTTCTTGACCCATGTGTTCAATGGATGCTATGCCATATTGCTGTTCATCGTCGTGGTGTTCTTCCTGATTTATGGCGTTGAGGTGTACTTCAAGGTAAGGATAGAAACTGTGGACATGTTTTATTACTGTTATTATGATTTTATCCCCCCTGTTTGTACTTCATTCCCCACCCATATATATATATATTTTTTTTTTTTACTTCCTTTTACAGCTTCAATAAGTAAGAAATACATAAGTGTAGAAAATTTTTGAAAATGTTATGATTGGTAAATTGGAATTTCACCAAGTAAGATTTTTAATTCACTTTTTCCTACCCTTATTTCTGAAGAATGTGATTTTATCAGTAAAGTTCTCAAAATCTAGATGAATTTAGGTAAATTGTTTTATTTAATTTTTATTTATTCAGTATTATTTTTTGAGATGAAGAATGCCCCTTATTTGCTTTACTGATATATTACTGGTGTATAACCCTAGAAAATTAATAAACTGTTCAAGCAGCTGTTTCTATTGATAAAATAAACATAGACATGATTTTATAGATTAGTTATATATACTTCTAGCATATATTGATATTTGAATTTATAGTTGGCATCTCTCTGAGAGAGCAGGCTTGATTTTTTTTAGTTTTCCCCATTTTTTCTGTTTGTTTTCCTCTACTGTTATTGATTCTTTCTGCAATATATACAAGTTATAATTTACAATTGCATTAGACTAGGGAAAAAAATGGTATGAACACTCGTTGACCACGTTGACATAATTGTGTACGTATATATATATATATATATATATATATATATATATATATATATATATATATATATATATATATATATATATATATATATATATATATATCCTGTAATTCAAAGTGTCCTGTAATTGATGTGGGCTTTTGTGTTGTAGGTACGCGGGGGCTTCATGAGTGACACCATAATTGTGGGCAACGTACATTCCCGAACCCCACCCCAAGCTGACCTCCTCCCTCCACTTCTTGACCCTGCTGACCCTGATTCTCCATCTGCCTCCTCCTCCTCCACCTCCTCCTCCACCTCAACACCTTCTTCCCCTCTTGCCTCCCCAACCTCACCCAGTCTGAAAAGAGAACCGGGTTCTAAGTCAACCTCAACTTCTGACAAGTCAGGCGGGGACCAAGAGGAGGATCAGTCAACCCATCGTCTTGTGCCGGAGCAGGTGTGTGTCTGCGTGTTGCGATAGCATTCTATTCTTGTTTTATGTACTGTTTATTGTGGTATGTGTTGTATTTTAGGTTCATCAAGTTGCTGCTTTTGTACGTGTTTTTACTGTGCATGATCATGATACTTGGCCTGTTCTTGTGATTGGTTGTAGATGAATTGCATTTTAAATGGATATTTAATTGCAGGTTGTTGGAGAGTTCACAGGACTAGCCCCCCCACACCGAGGAATTGACCAGTCACAGCTTCACCAGTCCCGATTTGGGCTGGTGTTCCAGGCTTGTATGCTGATGATTACAGTTTGTTTCCTCTTCTCGGATGTTCTGGGAGAACTGTGGAAGAATAGGTAAGGAACCTGCTGTATTAGTAGTAAAGATTATTGGTAAATTTGAGTATTATGTGTAATTTATAATACTTACTGTTTATTTCATAAATATATTTAATTCCACAGGGTCCCCTTGATGTCAAGAAATGCTTATGATATCATCTTTCGAGTGGTGGAACTTGGCGTGGCTCTTTGGTTCCCTTGTGTTCTGTGGAACAGTATGTCACCAGAACAGCTGTGGATCCTCAACCCAAAGAAAATCCTCAAGAAGCTAGACATTGAACGTACACTTGAACTTGGCCAGTCTGTCAAACCAAGAAGTAAGTGGATATGTACAAATTATGGATTTTGTACCTACAGTGTACCTGCTACTATATTTTGCTTGATATTAGTTTCTTTCAATTGTTCTACCTTAAAACGAGCATACTCTATCCAATACTCCTCTCCTTGTTGATAGTTTTTAGGTTAGTCTAGTGAGAAAGTTTGTATATAAAAATCATTTTGAATTTCTTCTCTCTTGAAAAAAGGATGGTATATAGATAGAAAAAATAGGAAATAATCAATTTAACTCTGATTGAACAGCTGATGCTACTAGTGATGGTGGTGCAGAGTGTTGGATCTGTTATGATACGGAACGCACAGATGCTGGACCCCTCATTCAACCTTGTGACTGCCGCGGGGATGTTGGAGCCGTCCATCACAACTGCCTCCGGAAGTGGCTTATGGAGGTAGTTGATCTTTTATGTTGTTATTGGAGACTCTTTAATATTTTACAAATATGTCATTTAATTTTGAAATCAATTATAAGCATAAACCAGTACTGATATTGATATCCTAAATAAGTACTTGTGATATGTCTGTCATTGGTATGTTTTCTTTTTCATTCATGCAGTAGTATGAACATTTTATGCCACAAGATATGGTTCCCTTTTACAATGTGTTGATTTAGTTATTTTAGAGACCTAGTATTGTATGCAAACAATACATACAAATTATCAGGTCTTCAAGCTAATAACATAATGATTAGAATTTCATTAGGAGCTTAGTCATACTTTTGTTATTTTACAGTGTGCTGAGAATTCCTCTGAAAACTTGTCATGCAAAGTGTGTGGGGCTGTATATCAGCTCGAGAGAGGGAGAGCCTGGTGGATTGGACAAGGCTTTACAACACGCCATTGGCTGCAAACAGCATCCCTGGTGACAGTGATGTGTGGGACCATAGCTGGCACATGGGCTGTAGTGCAGATGTATGAGAATGCCTACATCAGATCTCTGGCCGCTGGAGTCACTCTTTTGGTTATCTACGTCTGTTTGCGGTAAGTTTCATATGAGATTTTTTTTTTCTTTCTTTCTTTCTTTTTTTATGATTAATCATTTCTTACTGTGTATTTTTAGGAGGTATATTTCTTAGAAGAGGTATAAAGAAATGTAGTGTTTTTTGGCTTCACTATTATTAGTGATACTATTGTTTCAATTGAATTTAAAGTATAATAGCATTATGTAAAAGCCATATATTTGTTGCAAAGAAGGTTTGGTAGAGTATTAAAGGCATCATGAAGGAGAACCCCCCCCCCCCACTGAAAAGGCTCAAAAGGTTTTCATATAGATATTATATACAGTTTTCACAATATATTCACAGAAGGATGTAAAAGTTCAGGAGGGTTGATGGGCATGCAGTCTTTAGAGATTTTATTGCAATCAAACCTGATCATGTTAGTGTGCAATTTTTAGAAATTCTGTAAAGATATGTTTTGTGTATTAGAACATTTATTAGTTCTCGAATAGCGTAGACTTCTGGTTGAACTGGTAATATATACCCATTTATGAAGTAATACTTTGAATTGAAATTAAATTCAAATTAGACTCAATGCACATGTGCAATATGCATGCCAACCTGTAGGAACAACTGCCTAAAATATCTTGAACACTTACTTAATTATTGGTACAGGTGTGTTTCTTGAGATTTCCTTTATTAGTTGATACTAGATATTTGCCAAAACTCAGATGTCTTGAAGGCTAGATGCGTAGTGGGAGGGTTCACCATTGTTTGATCCATTCCAGGGAAACTATGAAAATGTATGAATGAGAATGAATATCTTCCCAATACAAGACTTGTATTTAACTGGTTTCAAACAAATCTTTGTTAGAAACATGAGGATATATTTGAAAACCATTAAATTCACCTCTTGTGCTGTGAAGATATTTATTCTCATTCATATCTTTTCTACATTTGTCACAATGGATATAGTTTAGGGAAACCACATTTAGCTCTTACCAATTGTTTCTATAGGCATGCCATGTACATTCAATCCTTATTTTTCATTTAATCTTGCTGCCTTCTAGCATCCAGTAGATAAGACCATCTCACCCATGAAGCAGTTTTATTATATCATTATTATTTTACAGATTCTTGGGATTCAATACCTTCAGTGCTTATCAGCGAGCTAGATACTCGGCAGTGAAAATCCTGGGCCGTCATTTCGCTCAGCGTGACAACAATAGTGCAGCCAATAACAATGGTGGAGTACCTGGAGCAACTGCCAATGTCGCTACCATCAGCTCTGAAGTCTTGGTGGATATGAATGCCAGTAGTGGTTTGTCAAAGTTGCCTGAATCAGCAATATAACTCATTGTTAAGAAAAAGAAAAAGATATATGTTATTTCAATAAAGAATATTAATGAAAGTGGATAAACACAGTGATTGTTATCCTTTGTGTTCATAATGCATCCTTGAAAAAATAAACAGGTAGAAAATTAGACTACAGTATTGTAGAAATTGTATGTACTGTATTTGTGGCCAGACATGTTGTTCTAGCAATACCAAGTATCAGTGTGGAAACAGACCTCATATGTACTAAAAGGTGAGAAGTAAGTAAGCTTGATGCATAGAACTTGAGAAATGTGTTGGTGTAGAAGTAGAAAAGATCAGTAGTGTTGGCTAAACTGTAATTACAAATGTACTGTTACAAGAGTGAGTGAGTGACCAACCAACCAGCCTGTTAAAGAGGTGGTTTAATTCTTAAACCAGGAACTTCGTGAAGCTATCAACTCAGCACCTAAACTACAAAACTACACAGTGATCTTGTGGTGTGAGAAATGATACATAGTGGAACTAGAAGGTATGTGTGGAGAATTCCTGTCCAAATCACAGCTGAAAAGTAAAAGGGTGCCAAGAAACATACAAATCCATTTATAGGCCTAAAAAGTAGGACTCATTATTTTAGAGGATGTCTGACTTCTAACATGGACAGTTTCATTACTAGGTTTCTTTCTATGATATATAGCTTTCTGTATATAAAGTAGAGAAGTGTCTTTTTTTCTCTCCATTAAATAAATTTAGTCCAAGAATTACAGCTGGAGTCATAAAACAATTTCCATAGAACTAGTATGGGAAAAGTTTCTGGAAAAATTATCTGAAAATTAAAGATATAACTATTTTCATCAGGATGATGGGAAGACTAAGGAATATTTCTTCAAGGCAATTTTTGAATCAAGAGCAGATTTATTTTCTATTTACTGTACTTGAAGTCCTCTTGATGTATGTTCATATGAAATGTGGCTTTACATGACTTGTCCCTTTCTCATGAGTCTGTATTTGCCATTATTGATGATGATAATAAGAAGAAAATACACTTATAATAGGACTGATAAAAGACAAGCAGTATTAGTACAATATGGGAAAAAAAAGCCAAAGTCATTCTCGTTAAAGATTGTAACCAACCCTTTCAGTAAAGAAGAACGTAATGTGGGTACCTTCAGAAAATATGATTGATGTAAAAGATGAAAATAAATTCAAATTTGATTCAGAATCTGTAAATATTCACTCCAATATGTGAAAATCAACCAGTTTTGTGTCTGCATATCTGCTTAAACCAAAGATTTTTTTTTTTTTTTTTTTTTTTTTTTTTTTTTTTTTAAGATTCAACAAAACTGGAGTCGGTTGATAAACGTTGATGAATTATTCGTTCTTTATTTTATTATTTTTTTTTTTCCCATTTTTTCTCCTTTTGCTAGATCTTGTATACATTTATTGTTTAATTGATGTGAACTTGTAAAATTGGAAAGCATTGACAAAAAGTGAAATGTACTTCAAATTTAAGGGTAAATTAACTAATACCAGATTATAAGAATTCAGTTTGACAGATATGCTCTTATGTATTAGATCACTTTTGGTTCCACAGTCATTAATACAGGAATTCTGAAAACTGTTGCCTAATTTTTCATCACTTGCAAACCCAAAATAAATCTTAGCTGAAAGGACAAAACTTGGACAGTTGGACATGATATAATCATTTTCTGTATTTTTTTTTTATTATCTTATTGGGTAAAAATGTCTCCAGTTAGGTTGTGATAAATGCTTTAATGTTCTGTATGTATCACTTTTGTTCCCAGTGATTCTGTAAATAGAGAGGAAATAGAACCAGTTGGCCTGAATAAGAATTGTGATATGTCCGTTGAAGGACGATGTTTCAGATTAAGGTATAACAGTCTGTGATAGTGAAAAGAGAAAAGCAACTCTGAACTGAGGAATGGAACAGAATGTGATGGAGAAAAATGCCTGACAACCACAGTGTGTGTATGTTTTTTCTGTACATTCATTTTTTATTGATGATGTATATTTTATTAGGTATGTACACCCAAAGGTCCAAGTGACCAGATCTTCTGAAGAAAGACCTCCTTATTGCTGGCTTTGCAGTGATAGGCATGACAGATGTTATTCTGTGAACTAAAAGAGATTGGGATAAAAGACAAATGTCGACAATAAGAGGAAAAGCCACTCAACAGATCTAAAGGACCAGAAACTTGACAAGATATGACACAATATGGAGAGATGTACAAGCAGTGGGCTCTGTGCACCTTCCCCCACTGCCTGTAAAGCCCTTTAGCTCTGCTGGAAGGGACTTGATCATTCCGTATAACTTCTTAGAACACCCAAGCCACATTCCCAAGTTGGAGATTGGAGTCTTGGGGTCCCATTGATGTCAAAGGGTAATGTGATACACAAGAAAATTTATGTGTCTCTTTTTATGTGGCAGTTTGATGCCATTTGACCAAGTTTAAATGTTTTGTCTCCATTAGTTATTATGATTGCAGTTATTTGATGTTTCATTTATACTAAAAAATTAAACATTGAGTTTAACATATGTTCCTGTTTCTTGTCTTGTAAATTATTTTGCCCTTCAGTGATCAGTGTTAGTACAATGTATCTAGCAGTAATTGGCAGTGCTGTGAGTTACTGTGTAACCGTGTCTGTCACCTATAAGACATATTAAACAATATGTAGATGTGTAGGTGAAGTTTGCTTTTGTTTACTGTATAACTGATATAATCAGTTGTCATGTTGCTAGAAAACTGTCACTGAATTTGCATCATCCCTTTTTCTCTTTCTTTTGTGAATGCCCTCGATATACAATCATCAGATGTATTGATCAGAACAAGACAATTTATTTCCCCCTTCTTTTACTCCCCTCTGTATCCCTCTTCCTCTTGTATATTGGAATGTAGGAGTCATGAATGTCTTCAGAGGATATATGACTTTGGTAATCATTCCCCAACTCTTACTTTTTAATAGTAGTGATGGTGAGAAAATGCAATTAGGCTGTAAGTTAAATGTGTAAGAGGAAAATTTTATATTTTATAGACAACCAAATGTACTTGAAAGATGGTCGTCCACACAAATTAAGTGACACCGTATTAAACACAAAAACACTGGAGTAGTAATAAACTTATAACTTATACCTACTGGTCAGTGTCTGGATGTTTCCTTGCATACTGTATTCACACCCAGTTTTAGGTGAATGTTGTCAGTTAAGGTCCATCTGATTTACAAGGAAATGTGTAATCTGCAGTAGTTTCATCATTGCTGAAGTTCCATTTCACTAAATTTAAAGATAAATTACAACATAGTGTTTAAGTGATATGGTCTGTAAAGCATACTGGCAGTTTAAGGAAATTGTAATGATATGAGAAAGTAATTCTATAATAATGGTTTGGTGCAGCTTCAGCAGTTTATTGATGCTGCTGCTATTTCTTGCAAATTTTCATAGGATATAAAAAAGGAAAGTGTAAATTCTGTATTAGAAATCACTTGATAGCTGATATTTTATAATAGTTGAATAAATTTGTTGTCATTTTTTTCTTATCTGAATCATAATGCATTTATGTTCAAAGCAGAGATGTGACCTGCAGTTGTAAAGTGACCCTGTACAGCTTCACAGTTACTTTAATAGCGTGTAGTACACTACTGCGATATTCCTAAAGATTTCACAAGAATACATATATATTATGCACAAGCATCATGGAATTTCATACAGAAAAACTTACAAGCACATATTCATCATAATTTACACAAGAGCACAGACACTGACCACAAACATGCCAAACTCATGATATTTAACATTGAGAGTAGTATAAGATGTATGATATTACTGCTACACAGGGTTATCTTTCATCCTAATGCTGTACAGTACTATATTCTATAGTAATAAAATTATGCTGGTCATAGAATATATTATATACTTCAGCAGTTGCTATAGATAGCAATGTTGAAGTAAACTGTAGAGTATACTGTGGGGAGAGTCGTGCATGCTGGGAACTATATTATAATGAAGAATGAATTGAAGTTCAACAGATTTTAACACTAAGAAATTAGTGGTTATACAAGTTTAGTCTGTCCAGAAATAGTTAGGTACGTTTGTCTTAATAATAATGAGTACATTCTTAACTATCTTTCTTGGCTGTTGACTGTATGGCGTGAGAACAGTAACTACAGAAGAAGGCTATGCAGGGAAAGGTGACTCCGACAAATGTGGATAATGAACATCCTAAGCGTATGTTACTGATGGAGTAATGCATTGATTGGAATTGGGTTCAGTCTTAATATACTTAATGTGTATTGCCATTTAATTATTCTTCTACATTATGTACCACACATTATTCTTCAAATATTCTGAATTGTGATTCAATAAATGAAGTCATTCTAATAGTTTATTCATTACCCTAATTAGTATTTTGTCTTATAAAATCATGCTTTTGTGTAAAATAGAAATCTGATTTTTTTGTGCTTTATATACTGTATATGTAGTGGCCTTTTTGCATAGTGTAGATGCATTTGAATAGAATTTACCTATTTCAATACCTTTACTGCATAACTAGTAATTACATCCAATAATAGCCATATAATATTAATGGTTGATTTTATTGTCTGTGCAAGTTTTTATTTTAAGGAATGAAGATGGTGCAATGAGTATTTAGCAGACAAAAAAATATGAAATAAGTGACATAATGCAGCAACACTTTCCCAAAAGTAAAAAAGAATATACTTGACGGATGTGCTTTTCTCTTGATGAAATAATTTAATGCATGAGATTACTAAAATACCACTAAAAATTATAATCGTCCATTTGCTTTGATAAACATTATTCCAAAGAGACAAGTATTATATCATAACTGAAGAAGTATGGAAACCTATGAAGCAGTTTCAGGCTTTGAAGAACCTCATTTGAAACTTAAAGAATCAGCAATTAAGAGAAAATGGAAAGCTTGATTTTCTGCAATAATTAGGATATTATGATCTAATTATGAAAGGAGAACTGAGAATTTTTATAAGGAAACAATTATGTACAATAAATTGCAGTTTTACAAGAGGCAAAAATATCCATTTGTCAATCTGTTTGTGTCTGGCTACCTAAAAAACTTTTTCTATCTATCTATTCTAACTGTCTGTCTGTCTATAAGAATGCCTATAAATCTGACGACACACATACACACAAATCTATAATATATTTTCATCTATTTATCCATGTATTTATATGTAATTTAAATATGCAATATACTACTAATATATATATATATATATATATATATATATATATATATATATATATATATGTATGTATGTATGTATGTAGTATGTATGTATGTATGTATGTAGTATGTATATGTATGTATTATCGTATATATGTATGTGTATATATAAATGTATTAAATAAACTATATATAATAATGTATATATATATAATATATATATATATATATATAATATATATATATATATTATATATAATATAATATACATATATATATGGAGTATAATAAAATAGTATATTTAATTCCTTCAAGCCAGGCCTATGGCTTAACTCCCACCGCGAGCAATTCCACTTGAGAATCATTCATGGATAAACATGATCGCACTCTCTTCTCATGCACATGGCTATTTTGTTGATTGTTCAATGATAATATAACAATTAAAATCCTTATTTTCCATCCTTTTTGAAAACTGAAAAGACTAAAATGATCGACCATATTCATTCACAAAGCATCCGTAACTTTTGTGACATCATCAAAATAAACAGATGCCATGACACCTCCTCAAGTTACTACTGATCTAGCCTTTCACAAGGAAATAATTTCGTTATTTTAACATTTCGTCAGATGAGTCCTTGCCTTCCTCCCATACAGTGGTATGTTAAATGATTGAATTTAAAGTTGTTTTACTCTAAATTTATAAATTGTAATGCTTAATGTATTAATGTAATTCTTAAATCCCTTTGTATTGATTTGTGTTCATTGAGACAAGTCTTCCTTCCGTACAGAGAGACATTAATGATTGAGAAAATGAGGCAAGAACAACAGCCTTGATGCTTTGTTGCTTGGGGACATATTTCGTTATATATTCATTATTTTAATGGCCCGTGGTTACAGGTACGGAATTAATCATAGGTGACAGTTCTGATGGTATCAATGAATAGATTGAGAAGGAAATTATTTATTTGGGGGAGAAGAAAATTATTTATTAGGGGGAAGTGTGAGAGGAAAATTTTAAAGATTAAAGGAAAGGAAAAGATTGGCTTATGTCCTACTAAAATCATGGAAAGAACGCTGATAGACTGGGTGTGAGATATGTTTTTATATTGTTTCTTGAAATGATTTTTGGTTCATAATAGTAAGAAAAGGGAGGGTATAGAGTTAACCTTCAAAATTTGTTGTTAGTTGAGAATATTGCGAATTTGAATTGTTTATTGCTAAGATCTACAGAACGATATGCCACCTGTTCATTATTATTTGTCTACAGAATAAAATGCTAATCGTTAAAAATGTTTGTATGACATAAAATTTGGCAGAGGAAGGAAATCATTCCCACCCCCAACAGCCTTCAAGCCATTACAGTCACACTACCCAAAGATTTAATTGATACATTATATTCATTATATATAATATTACTATATTAATATAAATCATTTATATATTATACTATTATACATTGTCGTGTCCGCATACCTATGATGAATAGTCTTCCCTCCTCTCCTTAAGGTGTACTTTCGTTGTTTGTGTGTCTCGTTGGTACGTATATTATATATTGTGTGTGGCGGGGTAAGATTGAGCATATATTAATTTACCTATATATGAACATATAAATATACACCTATATATATATATATATATTCGTAGACATATCAATAGACCGTAGTTGGTGAGTATACAAGTTATCATCCTCATCGTTAAGATCACATCAGGTGTCACCTACGTATAGCAATTTTTGGCTATTAAAGTGCTGTCCTGGTGTCCTTACGGCTGCCCCCGTTTTTTTTTTCCGCTTCGACATTTTTGTATACATCTGATAATATAATTGATGAGACTCAATTATCTCACCTCGAATCTAAGTTAATAAACAAGGCCATACTAAAACATCAAATTAAAAGAACACTGACAATGTATATGTATATATAACATACATACATAATATTAATGTGTGTGGCTATGCGTGCGCTTTGTGCGGTGCCCGTGTCCCGTGTCTCGTGGCGCGTGTGCGTATGCGTGTTCGTTGTGTATAATATATATAAGATATTTTGATGATAGTTACTTATATTTGTTTTGTGTATAGTAGTTATTTTTACACACACAACACACACATACAAAACACACACATATTATATATATTACATAATATATATATATATATATATATATATATTATTTATATAATATAATATATATAATATATTAATATATAATATATATTAATATATTATATGATTATATTAAATATTATATTGTTTAATATATATAATATATATATATGTATATCAGGGTGAAATTTTTACATGTTCTGTAAAAAGCCAGGCATATATTTAGATTGCATAATATATATATATATGTCATATATATATATATATATATATTATATATATATATATATATATCTATATATATAGGATCTCATTGTTAATATATGTACTGTGTACACACATGTACTGTTCATAGATTTTTCTGCTTACTTATTTATACCATATATCCATATGTTCTGGAGAAATTTATAGCACCTGATCGATTTTTGTGACACCCTTTCTAGTCTATTATGTTCTCTAGGTCAAAAAGGGTTCTCTGATTTTCATTTAAATGGTACTTTTGATATATGAAAAAGAGCAGAGGGCTCACCCACCATAGTACATATAATATGCAATAACATATTAACTAGTCCATATATCTCACACAGACACCTACCAGGCATTTCATAAGTTGTACGTCTGGCAGTTCTGTCCTTAAATCGAAGACAGAATTCCTTCTCAGTGTCTTAGTACACGCTTTTGATACGGATTACGACTGGTGGTGTTTGGTTGTCTGCACGAGAGAGAATAATTCACTTAAGAACGTAAATGTAGCAGCAGTTTACGTCAGTTTCATTGAACTATTTTAAAATAATTGAAAGTGTGATGATTTAGAATTATTTGCACATTCAGAGTCCCAGCATATTTTGCGGAAAAAGTTGTGATTTCAGCATTTTGTTATCACCAAGCGTTTACCATTAAACAGAGAGTAACTCCATTGAAATATATAAACGGAAGAAGGAAGCATACGTTGATAATTGTTAATATAAACTGATCAATGGCCAGTTAAGAATTCCATCAGTCGAATTTTCCAACAAGCATTTGTATTCCACTGATTTGATCGAGGAAGAGACAGATAGACAAAGAGAGAGACAGAGACAGGCAGACAGATAATTAAAGTATTTATTTATATATATGTATATATGTATGTATATATACATACATATATACATATAATATAATATATATGTATATATATATTATATATACAAAATATACATATATGGATATCCATATGTATACATACATATGCATATATGTGTGTGTGTGCGTGATATATATATATATATATATATATATATATATATATATATATATATATATATATATGGTGTGTGTGTGTGTGTGTGTGTGTGTGTGTGTGTGTGTATGTGTGTGTGTGTGTGTGTGTGTGTGTATGTGTGTGTGTGTATGTGTGTATGTGTGTGTGTGTGTGTGTGTGTGTGTGTGTGTGTGTATGTGTGTGTGTTGTGTGTGTGTGTGTGTGTGTGT
>NW_020871771.1:102594-105094 GCF_003789085.1 Penaeus vannamei
CCATTGGCTATTACATTCCAACAATTTTCTTTGTATCCATTCCACTTCGATGTGATACTTGCAAATAACATTTAGATTTTCATTTCTGTAATTAGTTTTTCATTATTGTAATTTTCCGTGTTAACATATTCGATACTCCAATCATCGACATAATCATTTTTCGTCTGTTTTGCGTTTCTCTCTGCAGGGCCCCTTTCGTGGTTTTGCCTGAATATGATACTGTCCCTTACGCCCACACCAGCCAGAACAATTTGTGCTTAAACGTGTCTATAAAGTATTCGTATATTCTCCAGGTCACGGTGTAGGCTACCTCTCCGTAGAAAGTGAGGCTTTCAACGAATAACGCATAAACATAATCTTGTAAACACTCATTTTTTCATGATGATTCATGTTGATAACGTGAATTAGTTAAATACTCCTGAATGAACCCGTTCTCTGGCGACATCTGGAAGTCTATGCTTGACGGCAAGGTTCCCAACTTCCCACCCGAGCCTCAGTTGCTCATCAGTCGTTCGTGAGACTACGTACCAACAGTACAACAAACATGTCTGACAGTCTTGACGGTTGCCTTAGTTGTCTGGATGTATGTGGTTATTGCTGTGAGTCTTCTGCGCTTCTCTGCCTTGTCTGTGACTGCTGTTACGGTAAGCATTCTTTGTTTAAATTGTAAAGGATTGTAGAAATGAATGGAGGGTATGCTTGCTAGCAGTTATGTGGGAGTTCCAGTGTGGTGTCATGTATACCCCCATAAAACTTATGTGTGGGGCCTAGTACTTAGCATTGATACAGGAATACAGTTTGTACATGTAAAAGCAGATACAGCATGTTCAGTTCCCAAAGTGAGGAAAACAAACAACGCTTGATTTTTTTTCTTTTTGTACATAATCTATGAGGGAATATATTGTAGATTCCAGCGTTGGTGGTCAGTCGCTCACGTGATATCGGTCAACTCGTGCGTGTTTTTACTGATCCCGGTTTTTAAAATAAGCTCTCTCAACTAGCGCGAATGGAAATGCGGTGGTAGGGAGGAATGTTCATGGAACAAGCATCGTCGGAAAGACATCCCTTTTCCTATTGCAGTACAATTGCTATTTCATTTTCAGCACCAGACTCAGTAGTAACCGCCCTCTCAGTTGCAAGGGCTCACCGACCTCAACAAATAGGTAACTGAGGAATTGCGCTGTTTACACAATGTCCTCGAAGGATGGGGAAAGGAGGGTTGCCCCTGCCCCCCCCCCCTTCATACGCCTATGTAATTAATTAACCAGCTTTTTATTTATAAAGTAAGGGTATTTCTTGCGGTGTTTGATTGTAGCAAATGTAATAATAAATTAACTCTCTCAGGATACCTCACCTGACAGCTCCCTAATTGTTTAGCTTATACTGACATACATGCATAAATATATATACATATGGATATATATTATATATATTATATATATGAAAATAATGCGCATGTTGTGTGCGTGTGTCTGTTTGTGCGCAAGTGCTTACCGAATGCGTGGTATCTGCAGGAATCAGGAATCCCATGACCCGCCTTCCGCCCGCGAAACGTTAGCCGCGGTAATCCCTTGCCCGTTATTGTCATGGGGGGGGGGTGGGGGGGGGGCTTAGGAGAAGGGGACTGGGACCCAATGCTGGGGATCTCCCGTACCTTGTGCCTCAGCCGTCAACTCATTTCATTTTGCACGCTTTCCCCCCACCTGCTTTTTTCGTTTCCGTCCCTTCTCCAACTCCTGCTATCCTTACTAGGGTGTGCTGAAAGGATGAAAGGCTGACTTTTTGGCAGTCCTGAACGGCCATGGGCCCCTACCCCTCAAGGGGACCCTGAGGGGTGAACTGTTTCTTTCCCAAACATAGTCAAGGGTTCCCATGACCAGTAATGAAGATGTAATACCCTTATTAGGTGCAGTGAGGCTTGCCCCTTCATCAAATAATCCCACCAATTCAAACTCCCGGTTCCCCGACCCTGAACTCTAAACACTGCAACTACGACCCACTCCTTAATGCCTACTTGTACATTATCTACCCAAGTCGAGGCTCAATCTCCAGGAGACATTCCTACTCTCCCAACTGCCTCAACTTCATCCCCTTTACCCCCAGAAGCTTCTTCATCAATCACCCCATCCTCCCTTATTACTACTTTACAGCCTTATTCTCCGCCTCTCCGTAATACTATCCCCCCTCAACTCCCTCTTACACACGTCCCCGACCTTTTACCCCCCCCCCCCCCTACAAATATCTTAAATACCCTATTTAGCCCAGCCGAATGGGACCGATTTCCGTAGACATGGCCTTCCCTTTCATGTTTACATTGGTGGAGAATCCGTCCCTGTCCGACCATACCAACCTCCTCCCCGTCAATGAAAAAAACTGTTGCTGTTGAGGACATCCTGCCAAATACTGCCATTGATCTTTGTGTGCCCAGCCTGGTCATAACCGATCAAACTGCTCTGCATAATCACACGCATGTGCTAACTGCGGCGGCCACCACAATGCA
>NW_020871771.1:115094-117594 GCF_003789085.1 Penaeus vannamei
ATTATAAGTGTTTGATACCCTGGGAGTCATTCCCAATGTGTGATGCTCCGTTTCCCAATGTCAACGTAAGAGGGGGGGGAGGGTCTTGGCTGGAAGGTTTATTTGGGAGGCAAATGTGTGACCCCACGAGAGACCCGAGCCGGGTGCCGAGGGCGGAGCGGTGGCGAGCGAGGCCGTCGTCTGCCTGCCGTCCGCCGTGTCTCCGTCTGCTGTACTCTCTCTTGTCTGACGACCGTGTCCTTTTATGCTGGCTCCGGGAGATGTTTGTTTCAGCCTAGACAAAGGGGGGTGAGTTCAAAGGGCTTGCTCGAGGGGGAGATGTAGGTCACCTTAGGTCAACCAGGCTCGGGTGTGGTAGGTGCGAATCGGCTGCTTCCTCTGGTGATGTAAACAAAGGCCTGCGACAGGAAGGTACAGCTTCCATTTCGACTACGGACGGATATGTAGAACGATATCGGTTACACCCAGGTCTGGCTTTATCTTTTCTGGCTACCCTGTTTTGGTCTTTCCCGGTTTGAAATACGTTTTTGGCCTGTCCCACTACGGGCTACCTCAGGGCCGCCAGGTGGCTTGCACTTGTATAGACAAAACGTTGCATCAAAGTCACAATTTACACACTCTTACCTGATATACTGGACTGTTTATACGCATCCAGATATTATAACAAACTGTTACTTATTTCTCAGGCAGGATTGAGATTCCGGCCAATTGCAAAAAAATTCTAAAATAAATACTACAGAAACATGTTAATTAATGTATTGCGTGTCTTCATTTGTTTAGGTAACTCTTTCCTCTTTTAGAGATTCATTCTGTGCTGAATGTTTACCATAATTTCACAGGAGTGCAACGGAAGACTGAAAACGTGTAATACACACATACATATATGTATGTGTACAAGTATATTTACACACATAACACAACGCACAGTGTGATTCAGTCTGAATAATGTTCATTCATATTATGTTTGTACAGCATATAGTTCTTGAATTGTCATTGCATTTCGTGACCATGTTTATGATGCATGCTTTTAATTCAAACATTTTATGCGCCATTACCATCGCTGTTTATCCAGATATATGATGTTCCTTTTCGGCTTCCCGTGTTTAGAATTTTCCGAGCGGGTTGCACCCAAGGTCTATATAAGTACTTCTATAGACCTTGGTGGCACCGTGGCTCGGCCTACCCCAGCACGGGCTGCCCGAAACGCTTTAACTGATCCGATGATATTTTGTATTTTCAGCCGAAGAAAGGAACGTGGCTAAAGAGAAGAAAAAGAAGAGAGAAGGGGAAGGAAACGCTGATGTCGTGACATCGCAGCCAACGTCTTCGCAAAACGGATAAAGGAAATGAAAGGATAATCGCTGATGAAGGTTTAATTGGAAAAAAATAAAAGAAAGTGGTGATAGACAGAAAAAAAATATAGTTTTGAATGTATGCAACAGGAAATGATTATCTGAGGAGTGGAATAGAGTATCGATATAATTTTTGTTTGATGTAACAGTAAATTCAAATGTTAAGTTTAAGAGAAAATAAAATACTACTTAATTACAGCGATCTGCTAATTAATGCCCATGATACGTTGTGTAAATTATCACAGTTACAGCTGATGGGTATTGAGCCAACCCGTAACTATTCCCTCAAGTGATAAAGTGAAAAATGCAACAAACGGATTTTTTCCAGAATCTGATTTAAAAATATGTAAGAATTGAAAATTGAGCTCTGTACCCGTCAAGGAAACACTTTTTACTTTCGTTCGAGAGTACTTATCATTTAACAAAACTTCTGCATAGAATTACTCATCCTTAACCTTAGTATCTATCGAAATTCGTCGATAACGCAGTAGTTTCAGTATTTAATCAATTCACGTAGATCTGAAAGACAAAACGACTAGCCTACTGTCAATACGGAATCACTCTTTGCATTTCTTCTTTATAATTGCCAAGTACACTACGCATGCATTTAACATCAGGACTTTTTTCCCATATCCCTTGTTCTTACTAAGATGCCAATTTTGTCATTTGAACCGCAGTTAATCTAATGAAATATGTATGAAGATTACAGGTTACGTCTATGGTGTTCTAGTATCACCTAAAACCTTATCAGAGTGGGTATTTCAGCGTTACCCTTGTTTTCCCACCGTGGCATCCCTAACATCCTGCCCCCCACCCCTCTCACTTTTGTTGATTTACCTCTTATTTATGATTATATACTTTAAATCTCCCATTTTCAAAGGATGCTTTAAAAAAGAACGACCAGTTTAGGTGTAGTTCAATTCGAGTACGTCACTTAGAATTACGAGAAAATTAAATAAACACATAAATGATAATAAAAAGGTCGCATACTGAGGGCAAACTAAAAAAAAAAAAAGAAAAAAAAATTCGGCCAATGATTTAAAGGGTGAAAAAATGTCCACGGGGTGTGCTTTTGTGCACAAGGTCGAAATGATTTGCAGATTAAAAGAGCCTGGAGCATGCCTGGGTGTCTTCAGTCGATTATTCAA
>NW_020871771.1:135094-137605 GCF_003789085.1 Penaeus vannamei
GTTTGGTTTTGGTGGGTCGAGGGCTAGATAGGTGTTCCTCAGAGTTTTTTTTTCTTTCTTTTCTTTACTTTTCTTTTCTTTTTTTAGGGGGAAATGTAGGACGTTTTGAAGGAAAAGGGAATTTGGTAGCACGGGGCGGAGAATACAGAGAGAAGAGAGGAGAGAGAGGAGAGAGGGAGAGGAGAGAGAGGAGAGAGAGGAGAGGGAGAGGGAGAGGGAGAGGGAGAGGGGAAGGGAGAGGGAGAGGGGAGAGAGGGAGAGAGAGAGACGAGAGAGAGAGAGAGAGAGAGAGAGAGAGAGAGAGAGAGAGAGAGGAGAGAGAGAGAGAGAGAGAGAGAGAGAGAGAGAGAGGAGAGAGAGAGAGAGAGAGAGAAGAGAGAGAGAGAGAGAGAGAGGAGAGAGAGAGAGGAGAGAAGAGAGAGAAGAGATAAGAGAGAGAGAGAAGAGAGAGAGAGGAGAAGAGAGAGAGAGACGAGAGAAGAGAGAGGACAGAGAGAAGAGAGAGAGAGAGAGGAGAGAGAGAGAGAGAGGAAAGAGGAAGAGAGAGAGAGAGAGATGAAAGAAAATAGAAAGAAGGAAATAAAAAAGGAGAAAGAAGAAAAGATAACTTAATAACACCATTAAGAAAGTACCAGACGCGGCGGCTCGTGTGATTAGCTTAACTCCGAACTTGGCCGCCCAATTGTGAGGCGCGGCGTGAGCTGAGCATACCGTGGAAGCCCTTAAACCCCCCCCCTTCCCTTAAATCCTTCCCCATCCTTTCTTCCTTCCTACGTCCTCCTACTCCCTCCCTATATTCTTCTTTCCCCTTCTCCCTTCCCCTTCTCTTCCCGACATGTCCCTCATCGCCCATACCTCTCCTTACAGATTCTCATGTACCCTTAACTTCCCTCCCCTCCCTCTCATACTACCCTCCTCATACATCATCCCTTTCCTTCTCCCTCTCCCTCTCCTTTCCCTACCTCTCCCCCTACATTCCTCATGTCTCCTCTCCCCTTACCTCTTCCCCTCCTTCCGTCCTCCAACCCCTCCCTCTCCCCTCTCCCTCTCACTACATATCCGGTCTTTCTTCATTTTTGATCTTAGAACATTTCAAGTTGTTTTTGTTTTTTAGTTGTTGTTGAAGTGAATTTTTGTTTTGTTTTGATTGGCTTTTTTGGCGTCCGTTGGTGCTCTTTGTTGCAGCGCGATCGATTTTCGATTTTCTTTTCAGATCGGCGAAATCGTTGTAAAAAAAAACGAAATATGAATATATATAATATATATAATATATATATATATATATATAATATATATATATTTATATATTATATATTACATATATATATACATATACATATATATACATATATATACATATCATAATATATATACATACATATATACATATATACATATATACATATATATATAATATATATATAATATATATATATATATATATATATATATATATATATATATATATATATATATATATATATATATATATATATATATATATATATATATTCCTCGTGATCTTTTCACTCGTGGATACGTACTTTTTTTCATCACGCGTTAATCAAATCCCAGTTTTAGGCACCTACTTCCTCCATTCCTCCCCTTCTCTTCTTCTTCTTCTTCTTTCCTCCTCCTCTAATCCTCCTCCTCCTCCTCCTCCTCCTCCCGTGGCACTGGTGGTGTGCCAAGAGGTGGAATTACAAGGTGCCTGTCTGGCTGGAATCGATCGTTTTGTCCTTGCGGTTGATCGAAGGAGCGTTCTGGCGAGGCGGAATATACCAGTTGCATAAAAAGGATCTTGCAGGATGAAATATGACGAGGAAGAGTTTGTTGATGGGGAGTGGGGGTCAGGAAGGAGGAGGAGGAGGGAGGGAGGGAAGGAAGGAGGAAGGAGGGTGGGAAGGAAGGAGGGAGGTAGGAGGGTAGGAAGGAAGGAGGAGGGAGGGAGGGAGTGAGGGACGGAGCGAGCGGAGATAGGAAGGAGGGAGGAAGGGAGGGGTATGGAGGGAAAGAGCGAGGGAGGGTATGAAGGAAGGGTGGTGGTAGGTAAGGGAGGAGGAGGAAATAGAGGTAAATAGGCAAGGAAGGAGGGAAAGAGAGAGGGAGAGAGAGATAGGTATGGATAGATAGGAGTGAAAGACTGTGTGTGTGTGTGTAGTTAGGGTAAGCTTTATACATGTGATGGATGTTCATAAGATCTCTGACAGTATCACTTTCCAAGCTTAGAATATAACATCATAATATCTTCTAGTGACATATATTATGGATTTTATATATAATTTGTATTATGATATTACATTGCAGCCTAATTGTGTCGTATCACTGATTTATTTGAGATATAACACAATGATGTCTATCTTCTCGGGTATATCAGAGTATATCAGCTGATGTGGACTGTTTGCCTGTGCCGATGTGAAAGAGATTCTCCTCTCAAGCGGAAGGGGGTTCCTCCCCACCCTCTATCCCAACACACACCCATCTCCCCCCTCCCGCTCTGATTAGTCCCCC
>NW_020871771.1:137705-182705 GCF_003789085.1 Penaeus vannamei
CGTTTCCAGTGGGGGGTCTTCTGTATTTTTTTTTTTTTTTATTGTTTATTCACATGTTTTTTTTCAGACTGGTACAGAGCAGGGAATAAGTATGTAAGAGTCGTCCATAATCTACACTTGGGCTGCTTCCTCGTCCCCCTCTTGTGCAGATAAGCTTCTTAAATACGCCACGAGTTAGGGTGTATTGCGCTATTTTATTATTTATCTATTTGCTGTATTTATTTTCACTGGCTTGGTCTATCTTCAGAGTCCTTCTCTTTTCTACAAGTGAGAATTATCATAAAAGGCACTAAAACACACGGCTAATCACAAGAACCACCGAAGTAGTATTGGTATATAACACACGAAATGATATAAAAGTTCTTCTATTTTCTCTTGTGAAGTTTCAGTCACTCGACACCAAGTCCTCCTCAGACACCGAGTGGGACGTCCCGAGTGTCGTGTAGGGAACCGACGCGACTGGAACACTGACTGTTGCGTCGCCGAGCAGTGGCAGCTGGAAGCCCGCCGACAGCCCGACAGCATGGACGCGCATGTGTGTTCGTGTGTGTGTGCGTTTGTCTGCAAGTGTGTACGCGACGCTGACCTCCAACCTTGGCAACGTTGCGGGCTTTCACAAAACGCCTCCCCCTTGGAATATCTCACCACGCACTCCAAATAAAAAAAGAGAGCGCGTCTCGTTTACTTCCAGACGTGGGGGAAAATGGGAGACAACGAGGGAGTCCCCAACACGAGTCCCAACGGCGTCGTCGAGTCCGGGAGAGGGAAAACCGGACTGGTGGGCGGTGGGCGTCCGAGACCGTGTGATGGAACTTGCAGGTACCAAAGAGAACTGGGTTACCCATATGGCGCTCAGGCCACGCACGCCGCCGCTGTTGCCAGACCGGGAGGGAACCCCTACGCCGCCGGAGTCCGCGTCTTTTCCTCTCGTCAAATTATATGGCGACGGATTTAATTGGCAATTATGTTTCTGCTTTTGTGTTTATGTATCTTTAAATCATGTTTCTACTCTGTTTACTGAGGCGAGGAGATAGGGAGAGAGTAGAGACAGAAAGAGAGAAAGATATAGATAGATAGAGAGGAGAGAGAGAAGAAAGAGAAGAGAAAGAGAGAGAGGAAAAGAAAGAGAGAGAGAAGAGAGAGTGAAAGAAAGAAGAGAGAGAAAGAGAGAGAGAGAGAGAGAGAGAGAGAGAGAGAGAGAGAGAGAAGAGAGAGAGGAGAGAGAGAGAGAGAGAGAGAGAGAGAGAGAGAAGTCGACAGACGAGTAGATATGTGCATATATACACACTGGAAAAGAGGGTTATACGCAAACACACATCTCCACCCATCCGAAATAAAATAAAAAAAAGTAAATTCACCCCCACAAGCCCATAATTTCTTCAAGAACTTTAATTCCACATGAAAACAAAAGAAAAAAATAATAATTAGAACTCCCCCCCAAAGAAGTAAATTACGATTCAAATAAATTAATGAATTCCAATATAAGAAAGACATCATCCACCAACCGCAGTGGAAATTAAAACGAAATTCCACGACAAGCATCTGTTTTCAGGTTTCGCCAAAAAGTACACATTTTTAGCCGAAATTGCACAAAGTTTCATCTCCTGCAATTTGCATGACCTGGAAGACGAACATCAAAATCGTTCTTCTAAAGAGACGATAAAGAAAGATGTAGGAAAAGGAAGGAATAACAGTAATCGTGAAAATAATAACGATAATGCTACGAACATAATAAAGTGATAATGATGCTGACAAAAAATATACATAAGAAAATAAAACTATTTTCAGGAGTCGCCTTTGAGATTTTGATGATATCTTGACTAATTCCTACGTTTTATTAGTATATTATGAAAATCGATGTCGGTTCGTATTCTAGAAAAAAAAGAAAAAAAAAAAACTTAACGGCCTTATTTACCGTTATGTTTCAGAATCTTAATATTTTTTTTACGTGGCCTAAATAATCACAGTTCAATGTATTGGCATTAGGTTTAATATCACCCTGTGAAAAAAAAACGGTAGAACAGATATCTTGATGGCAATGATGATAACATTTGGAAAAATACTAATAATTACAATGCCTAAGTTGATAATAAAAATCTAGACATTTGTAAATTACACAGATAGTTATAAAAATAGAAATTAAATGCGCTGGCACTTGTTAAAAAGGATTCCATAAACATAATAAAAAAAAAACACATGATACTTGGAATACCGCAAATCTACTTTAGTCTCTGCTTCGAAAACGGGAAAGTAAAAAAAAAAAACGATTGTCAGCCATTCTAGGGGTAACATAACTATTCCTAAAAACGCGCCTTTTTTTTTATTATTCAATCGCTGTGTCTCCTTTATTTCCCCTACACCCACGCGTCCTAAAAATAGACTCCCGAACGACAAGAGGCACGAGGTGATCTTGTCTGCAGTGCCCTAAATAACCCGCTCTTCCTGGAGACGAGTCGTTAAGGTCAAATAAGAGCAAAGACTCGCACGGAACAAGAGATAAAAATTATGCATAATGGATCCGTATAACTTACACAGTTCATCCATAAAACGATTTAAATAGCATACCCAGAGTCTGTGTTTTAATAAAGGTTACCCAAATAAATACTACTATTTGTGTTCCATTTACAACGGTTGTTTTGGGGTTTCTCCTCAAATAGTTCGCAAGGTAGAGTCAACATAACGGATGATATTTACACTATACTTCCCTTACTTTCCTTGCCAACCTTGTACATATATATAAAATAGTTATCATCACTGTCCAAAGAGATACTGACATTAATCTCTTGGACAGATCAATGACTTATTTTGTAACTCTGATGATAAAAATAAATCGCTCGGTGATTGAGCCTTTCATTGCACCTCTTTCAAGCCACCTGTGGAGTCACTAACAGCTGGTCACAGAAGTCTTCCGTGTGTTGTTGGGCGCATTACGTGATAGACTTTCTAATCCGTCGAGATAGTCCTTTTTTTAACACTTCCTGTTGATCCTCGAGGGACTTGGAGAGCGTTCAAGAAAGGTGTTAAAACCTCTCTTGCGATTCGGTCTGCTGCGTCGACACATTAATGTTTTGTGGCGTTTGTTGCATGTGTTTGCGTGTTTAGATACATGCAACGTTCGTCTGGTATATTCCGACGCTCGTACACGCACAAAATATTATTCTCCCTTATAAACCATTGAAAAGAGATGAAATAAAATATTTATGCTAACATCCAACCAACGCCTCTCCCACCTGGTCGAGGAGTAGAAAGGTCCGCCCGATGCTCCCTTGTTTTAAGCTGGGTTAAGATCGGTTCAGGAAGAGAACGGGAAACGTACAAACCGGGAAACATAGGGATGGGGAGCGTAGAGACCGAGAAAAGAAGAACTGGGAAAGATAGAAACCGGAAAACAAAAAGACCGAGAAACGTAGAAACTGAGAAAGATAAAGACAGGGGAAAGAGACCGAGAAACGTAGAAACTGGGAAAGATAAAGACAGGGGAAAGAGACCGAGAAACGTAGAAACTGAGAAAGATAAAAATATGGGAAAAATAGAAACCGGAAAACGAAGAGACCGAGAAACGTAGAAACTGAGAAGATAAAACAGGGAAAGATAAAACGGAAAACGTAAAGACCGAGAACGGAGAGATCGGGAAACGAAGGAACCGGGGAACGGAAGGCAGGGACCAGGGAACAACCACAACACGCACCCGGGGCAGAAGACGACAGACTGAAGAGGGCAAGACCGGACAACACAGGCCCTCACGCTGGACCCACTCCCAAAAACCGGAAATTCCCATCCATCCTTCTCCCTGTTGCCAAGATCAAGATTTTTTCCCTCTTTTCTTTACTATATCATTCATCATCATCCGGTTCTGTGTACGGCTGAACAGCCCCCGTTTATTTACACCAGGAAAGATATGTTATTTATAGTCATTTATAGTTAATGAATAAAGTCATTTATAGTTAATATAGCTATCGGCTAAATAATACTGCAAAAGCGGTAAAATTGATAATAAAAACATCGTTTGAAACTCTCCCTTTTTCCCACAGCAACAACATAATAACACATAATAACAAAGAAACTGATAGCAATAATAATACAAATGATGGCGGTAAAGATAACACTGATAATAGTGATAAATGCATATAGAAATGGACCTAGAACTATTCATGATACATAATAACATAATTTGTAAAAGTCTGGCTTGGAGGACCCCCCCCCCTCCTGAGGCTTCTCAAAATGAGTAGAAAGCCTCACAAACCGTCTTCACTAACCATTCAGTCTTTCCCACTTATCGTTCTCCTTGTTCTCCTCGTCCTTCTATTCCCTTTTCCCATTCTCCTCTCTACCCTCTTTCGGTTTCTACTCTTCATTCGTCCTTTTATTCTTCCTTCTTCATCCTTGTTTTTCCTCTATTCCTCATCCCATTCCGTCTCTTTTCTTCATTCTTTCTCTTAATCTCCCATCGATCCATCCCTCTCCGCTATTCCATCTCCTCTCCCTCCATCCATTCCCTCTCTATTCTCTCCCTTCCTTCCTCCTCCTCCCCATCTCCCTATCCACCCCCCCTTCCTTCTTTCCTCCTCCCACCCTCCCTTCCTCCTCCTCCCCTCCTCCATCCCCCCTCCCCTTCCTCCTCCCTCCCCCCTCTCTACCCTCCATACCCCCCTCCCCCCCCCCCCAATAGAGAAACCGTCAACCACGCAATTAGATTCAATACCAACGGCGGCCATTACCGATTCGCTCGTGAGGTACAAATAGGCTCGTTTCCCGCTCGTCGTAAATGCCGCTTCAGGGTACGTGTTAATTACGTCAGACGGTGGCTAATGCAAGCACGCACGCAGCAGCGACGCAGCCAGGGAATTCGGTGGGAGTTGCTTCAGACGGAGAGGAATAAATAAATGAATGTGTGTGTGGTGTGTAGGTGTGTGTGTGTATGCATGTATACATGTACACGCACACGCACACGCACACGCACACGCACATACACACACACACACATACACACATATACATATACACACACACACACACACACACACACACATACACATACATACACACATACACAACACACACACACACACACACACACACACACACACACACACACAGACACACACACACACACACACACACACACACACGAACGCACACACACATACATATGAAGCTATATATGTTTACTTTGATGTGTATGAACATATATGGAGGCGCTGGTTGTCTTAATGGTTATGGATGCGCCGCAAAGATAAGTAAGGAAGATAATTATGAAAATAAAACTAATATAATATAAAATAATAACAACAACAATAATAATAAAATAAAAGAGAGCAACAAAACAATAATAATAATAATAAAATAAAAAGAGAGCAAAAACAATAATAATAATGATAATAATAAAAGAGAGCAACAAAACAATAATAATAATGATAATAATAAAAGAGAGCAACAAAACAATAATAATAATGATAATAATCAATAATCAATTTGGCAATAGTAATAATAATAATAATCACCATACCGATTGTATTCCAAATTGACATAGTTGTAGTTGTAGCAGTAGTAGTAATAGACATAGAAAAATGTAATGATAATAGAGGTAACCATAGAAGCAGAATAGCAGCGATGAAATTACAAAAGAAATGAAAATAAAATAATAATAATAAATAAAGTAATAATAGAGGTAGCCAAAGCATTAGAATTAGTAGCGATAAGATTACAAAAGAAGTAAAAAAATGAATAAAGAAAATAAAAATAGAGGTAGCCATAGAAGCAGAATATCAGCGACAAAGTTACGAACAAAAACAAAATAATAAAATAATATAAAACAAACAAAGCACAAGCGTTTTGCGTGCGCGCGTGCGATCCCCTTCGGCACCTTCCACCTGTAATCTTTTTTGAAATCACAGCGTCACCCCCAAAGGCCCCGGGTTAGCGGAAAGGCGGTAAATGGGCGGCGGTGGGCGGGATGGGCGGGATGGGCGTTATCGGGGCGTAGAGATAGAAGGAGATTGTCACGGCGCGGTGGAGGTGGGCGGGGGGAGGGGGTGGGCGTGGAGGGAGGGGTGGGCGGGGAGGGAGGGGGGTGGGCGGGAGGGAGAGGGATGGGCGGAGAGGGAGAGGGGTGGGCGTGAAGGGGTGTGTGAGGGGCGGTTGAGAGAGAGAGGAAAGGGGGTGAAGGAATTTTTGTTCTTTGTCTGATGTGGATCTTGAATTTTGCAGCAAAAGTAATGATAAAGTTTGAGATAATGATGATAATGATAATCATATCAATGATGGTGATGATAATAGTAGTATCAGTAATATAATTAATAATAAGGATGATGATGGTAATTGATATAATAATAGTAATATCTATGATTGATGATGATGATGATGATGATGATGAAGATGAAGATGAAGATGAAGATGATGATGATGATGATGAAGATAACAATGTCCTTATTTTCGAAACAAACTAAACACACAATGGAAATGTCATATTATTCCAGAAATCGTTTTGCACTTGCGCAGTCTTGCATGAAACGCCCTTTGTCACCATTCCCGGAATACTTAGTGGGGGGGAGAGAGGATCAGCCCCCCCCCCCTTTGGATACGCGGAAGGGCGGGAGAAGGAATCAGTTTTTTTTTTTTTTTTTACTATTGTTATGATTATTATTATTATAATCATTTTACATTACTATATTATTATTATCATCATTATTATTATCAATTATTATCAAATCACCATCATTTTCATTATTATCAATAATTACTAAATCACCATTATCATCATTATCATTAATCAGTAAATCACCATTACCATCAATATTGCTAGCATTGCCATTATAATCATTATTAGTAACATCACCTTTATCGTCATTTTCAACTTCATTATCATGATCAGTTTCACCTTCATTCATCTTCATTACTATCATTAGTCACTTCTTTATCATTATCGTCGTCATTATCGTTATCATCATTATTAACATTATGGTGCATGTGCTTTAGCCATAATTTCACACACACACACGTGTGTATATGTGTATATATGTATGTGTATATACATATATGTTTATACTCACACACACACACACACACACACACACACACACACACACACACACACACACACACACACACACACACACACACACACACGCACACACGAGTATGTGTGCGTGTGTGAACTCATGGCAAAAAAAAAAGCAGCCTATGCCTTATCGTAAAGCAATTCAGCAATTCGGCAACCGATTATTCTCTCGGGGCCGCAACCACAGCATGCCAATTACCCGTCGGAAAATGTTGACCCGGTGCAGCAACTTTTACAATCTGTCAAAGCCGAATTCCCGACATGAAATGAAATGAAAGTAATGAAAAAAATATAAGCTCTTGAAAATAAAATAAAAAGTATATATATACATATACAGAATGAAAAAAAAATAAGACATTTAATAATGTAAGTATGTAAAGTCACTGGAATAATCAAGGAGTGCCTGTGTTATCATAAGGGCGAGCCAAGTCTAATTGGGGCAGCGAGCAGTCGACCTTACCGAAGGCAGCACCAACGGCCACATACCACAGCACTAGAATGGTTTTAAAAAGACATCTGTTCCGCGGGCGCTGATCATTACGACACCAACACACCACTCCTCGTGCAAGTCTTCCTTTTCTTTCTTGAAGAGACATCGGCGCGCGCTTATTCATCCGCAAAAGTGTTTAACAATGACGGCGATCTGCACAATAAAGCCGTGGAAGCTATCTTGGGAGGCGGCTCACGATGTGACATTTTGATGACCTTTCGTCAGGTGTTTGGTCTTGTCTGGCATGTTTCGGGCATACGATGGTTCCTCTGTCCGCGATGGATGCATGCCCGTAATCACAGTGTCATGTTAGTCTCACGTTTTTATCGAGGACTAATTCTTTCACTTCATTTCTTCCCTTTTCGTAGGTACATAAAGGATGGATGGGAGGGTTGAAACATAGAAAACGTTTACAGCAGCACGACAGAGTATGGAAAGTGGATATAGGGGTGACTAAGGTATTTCTCTGACCGACCCCTGACTTCCCTCACCCCTTTTTTTTTTTCTCCACCATCCTTTCCTTTCACTTCTTTCCCTTCCACACCCCTTCCGCGTCGTTCTTGGGCCACTTTCACCCTTACCTTTCTCGCCGGCAGCAGAGCACAACGTCACCTTCGAAGCACAGCTCTTGGTATGATCTTTTCTGGCACGAGCTCTCACCCTACCAAGAAGGTCGGGCGATAAACCAAGCAGGCAAGCAAGCAGACGCCGATCCACCCGCTTCACCAGTCACTGCCAGAATGATCGGGTGTGGTTCGCAAGGAGACAGGGAGGAGACCCGCAGGTGATGGTGGTACAACCAAGGAAGGAAAAAAAAATTGCTCGAAGAATAAAAGGTGTTCCTCCTTACCTCCCTCCCTCCCTCGCACACTTCCTCCCACCCTCCCCTCCCTCCCTTTCCTCGTACCCTCGCTTACCCCTTCCCTTAGTCCTCTCCTCCCCCCCCCTCCGCCACCAACTCCCCACCACCACCGCTGTCCCTGTGAAACGCTCATTACCTGTTTGCCTCCTTGCTAGGTGTCCTTGGAGAAATCTATATTCACATTTTCTTTCCCCAAGTATTTGTTTATATTTGTTTATTATCGTTTGTATTTGTTAGAAGCTTAAAAACGAAGTAGTGTAAACATGTGGTTGATTGGTCGACGGCGAAGGAAGGCCCGGATGGGGAGACACTTCCTGTGCACCTGAGGCATTTTTACGTGCAAGAACATTAATACATGAGTCCTCCCTCAAAACAACTCGGAACACTGGTTTTCTATGAACGGTATCTCCGTTATTTTCCTTTCCCATTTTAAGTAAACAACCTATACATTTTCTCGATTAACGAAGAACCTGGTAAATATTTCTCGACGTTATATACACATCTGCCTTACGCTGTCCGTAATAACACGTCAACAACGGCGGGTCACGCGGACAATAACGAACGGCCCATGTACCAACGCAAGGGAAACACACCCTTACGTATCCCTGCGACAGAGCGCAAAGTCGCCTCACCTGGCGGGATAATGGGTCAGTTCCGGTCGTGGTGCGTTCAACAAAGAGTGAAAAAAGTAAGAAAAAGTCGTTGAATAAGAGCGAATTAGGCCGACTCAAAAGCCTCTTGGAGCCTATAGACATTTTCCAGAACAGAGATAGTAATATCTTATGGGAAGATAGGGCATAACGCTGTTTTTTTTTATGATGTAATGGCATTTTATGTCTTCCCTTCCATCCATGTCATCTTATATCGTGAAGCTAAACGCATGATTAATAATAATGATTATAATAGTAAAATTAATGCTAATAGTAATAACAATAACGATAATAGTGATGACCGTGACGATAATAGTAATAATGATAGTAATTATAATGATAACAATAACAATAATAATAATAATAATAATAATATAATAATAGTAATAGTAATAATAATAATAATAACATTGTAATATAATAATAATAATAATAATAATAATAATATAATAATAAATAATAATAATACAACAATAACAATAACAAAGGAATGAGAATAAGAATTAAGAATAAGAATAACAAAAAAAACAGGAACAACAACAATAACAATGATGATAACAGTGATGACAACTAAACCACAAAACAGTTAATCAAGGAACAAATACCATTACTGTACATTGGAGTGTCTTACGTTTTATGAAGTACGAACAAGTTTCCTTTTTGAGATATTACACGATCCACAGACGGATGGGCGTCGGTAGGGAGGGGCACATCCTTATCCCCCCTCCCCCCCCCTTGCTCTCCTGTCTCAGAATCCTTGACCTGTTTGTCCCTCCCACGCCTGTCGGTCTGTTTCGTCTCCACGCAAGCACATAAGAAAGCAAGTGTGTGTGTATGCTGGTACTGATATATATGCTTTTTCGGGTTAATAAAGTCTCTGTATGTGTGTGTCTGTTTTGTCTCTGTCTGTCTCTCTGTCTGTCTCTGTCTCTCTCTCTCTCTCTCTCTCTCTCTCTCTCTCTCTCTCTCTCTCTCTCTCTCATTTACTTACACACACAGTGAATGGTAACACCTGTCATTCCTAGTACACAGGGGGTAATTTAGAAGCAAAATGAACAAGAATAACTATTGTAATAAATGGAAAATGACATAATTGTTGTTATCAATCCGCATGCGAACACATATATCTATCCAACTTCTAACTTGTTCCTTCAATTTGTTCTGATATTCGGTTATATATTTCAAATTAATGAAAGATGAATGACTTGCACATTTTTCGATCTGATGTAGCGCCATCAACAGAACATATTTAACCTAAGCTGACACACTTACCCAGAGAAGGCCCTCAAAAGGAGCGACACGGAGGAAATTACACGAAACAAAACTTGAGAGGAGAGAATGAACGAGAGAAAGACATGCGGGAAAGTGGGCCAAACGTGATTGTGTTCGTGAACGTATTCAAAATCACCCAACCTACTCTTCTTGTTTTCCCAAGTTAGCTCGATCCTCCCTTATCTGAGGCTCCTGATACGGCAGAATTCCTTGAACTGTCTTAACGCTCTGTAAATACTGTATGGAATGTGTTATAAACGATCATTTGGATTACAGGACGCAACATTTCGTAATATTGCATGAACTCTACGGGGGTTTCGCATGAGAAAACGGAGCGCTTGGAGTATCAGAGAAAACGGATACTTGCGAAGTGTAGGGGTAACTATGCTAAACATTTGGAACCGTTTTTTTTTGATAGATACCATTATCATTATTCATCTACTCATCATACCTTCTCATATCAACTATAGCATACTGTTGTTTTAGCATGTCTACATAAGGTACCGTCATCAACTATTCGCACAAAGAATATAGCACAAATCTAGGAATTTCTCATTCACTAAACAGTATAATCTAAATGAAATACCGTAGTATTACACACCTGGCTTTCACTCTTCTCCGAAAGTAAACAAACTCGACATCACAGTAAACAAGGAATACAAGAAACAGAGCTTAACAAGGAAGCATAACTACACTATCCACTCCATCTGTCTCTCGTTGACTCACAATGCCGTTACATTCTTAGAGAAATAAAAGACCCAAAAAAGACGTAATAACCAAGACAAAGAAGAACGACAGAAGCAATCATTATAAACTTAATCTTAAACATGGGAACCACATAAACTAGAGAATTTTCCACTCGGAATAACTTCTCTTAAGTCTTCTTATATCATGAGAAACCCTGTCTGTCACGAACTAACAAAATGATTCATGAGTAAATCGCCTCTTGTTGAGTACGAGGAGAATCCCACTAAAAGAGGAGGTTGAGTAATGTTATATCAGTTATTATTGTGAGTGAAAGCTGAACGTGAGGTATTATATGCATTTCGTGAGTTATTTTGCATCCATTTCATCTTGCTCGGATTGAGAGAGAAATATATCTTTTTTAAAGGAAAATGTGTGCATGGAGAGAGATGGCGAGGAGCGAGAGAGAGAGAGAGAGAGAGAGAGAGAGAGAGAGAGAGAGAGAGAGAGAGAGAGAGAGAGAGAGAGAGAGAGAGAGAGAGAGAGAGAGAGAGAGAGAGAATGATAGAAAATAGATAGAATGATATAACGGGCAGATAGATGGGGGGGGGGAAGAGAGAGATAGATAGAGATAAATAGATAGATAGATAGCGAGAGAGGAGAAGAAGAGAAAGTAAAATTCAAGTGAAGAGAAAGTCCGGGACAAACGTAGAGAAGAAACAACGATAAAAGGAGAGAGAAACATAAAGGAAAAGAGAGAATAAAAGAGAAACAAAAAGGGACAGAAAACGAAAATAAAATAAAAGAGAGGAATAAAGTAAAAAGGTTAAAAGTGAGAAGATGAGAATCCGATAAATTAAAGATATTAAAAGAGAGAGAGAGAAATGAAGAGACGAATATGCAAAGAAGAACGATAAAACGAGAAAGAAAAAGAGGCAACAAAAAGAGAAAGAAAAGAGAGCAACAATAAAAGAGAAAGAGAGAGAGAGAGAGAGAACGAAAGAGAATGTCGACAAGCTCTCTTCACGGGTTCGAACAATTAGCAACAGAAAGTGACTCCGCCCGCCACATGACACTTGAATTTTCCCGCCACTTTCGTCTCGTCGGTGCGGTCTCATGGCGGTCATTTTGCGCCGAATTGTTACGTGCGATTCGGGATTGTGCAGGATTGGAACAAGGCGCATGCGTCATCGGGAACAGATTGTGTTTAATACTACATGCATAGTTGTAAATATCTGTGTATGTGTGTGTTTGGATATGTTCACGTGTATTCAGGTATTTAGTCTTAGGAAAAGTAGAGAAGTAGAGATATTTATGTACACTGACAAGCACACATGCGCTCGCACACACACACACACACACACACACACACACACACACACACACACATGCACGCACGCAACACGCACGCACGCAAGCACACACACACACACACACACACACACACACACACACACAACCACACACGCACACGGACACACACACACACCACACACGCACACGGACACACATCACACAACACACAACCACACACGCACACACACGCATCCACAACCACACAACACACACACACACACACACACACACATATCCACAACCACACACGCACACGGACACACACACACACACACAGGCACACGGACACACACACACACACACACACACACACACATACACACACATATCCCAAACACAACACGCACCGGACACCCCCCCCCCAATTCCACTAATTTGCGGAGAAACCATGAGACAAATGCTATTGGTCCTAATGTCGAATTAGCGGCCCTTTTACAACCACAACCCCAGTGCTCGCTGCCGTGACGTCACCAATGGTTTTATAAGTCATTAACCGGCGATGAAAAAAAGTTAACCGGCCCCTCGCTCTTGACCGGAAGTTCGAAATACCTTGTTGTGGCTTTGTCCCATACGTGTCGTGTGTGTGTGTGTGTGTTTGTTTGTTTGTTGTTTGTTGTGTGTGTGTGTGTGTGTGTGTGTGTGTGTGTGTGTGTGTGTGTGTGTGTGTGTGTGTGTGTGTGTGTGTGTGTGTGTGTGGAAATAAACTGTCAGCATGTAGGTAAATACATAAATATAGATAGGTATAGCCCAAGTATACTGATGCATAGATAGATAGACGGATATACTAACAGACATTTAGACAGATACAATATGATTGTCCACATACACGTATACGCATCTATACATAACACATACACAAATTACCTGTTTACATGCACAGTATACGTACATACGTGTAGACACATCACATACAAAATACACTCATAGAAAAAGACCCATCTTCCTTAACAAATATCCATCTTCCTTAACAAATATCCTCATCACCTATAATCCTTACCTCCTCATCCTTCGCATCCTCAATCTTCCTATTCTTCATAAAGATCCTGTCCTTCCCCTCCCTCTCCCTCCCCCTCCCCCCCCCCCCCTCGCCCTCTCGCCCACCTGCTAAAAATCAACCGTTATTTGGCTCATTACGGCGATGGCCAAATGAGACCGTTATCACCTGGTGCCCGCTGGTTGCTGGTAATTTATAACAAGGTGTAACATAGTTTGGTGGTTTGCGTGCGAATAACTTGTCAATGGGTGATTTCTTGAGTCATTCATCATGAGTCGATGAATTAAATTATTGAAGTCAGAACCTGGAGTGTCTCTTGGAGTGAGTTGGCGCTTTTAGTTCTCCTCTCCTGGTCTCTCTCCCCATCTCCTCCTCCTCTCTCCCTCTTCCCTCTCTCTCCTCTCCTTTGTTAGAACATCGTCTTCCTCATCTGGACCCCCCCCCCCGGCTAGTTTTGAACCCCCTCTCTCCCTTCTTTCGATACTTTTTATCTCCCTTCGAAATCAATTATTTTTTCCTTATTTTCCCCCCCCTTCTCTCCTCTTTTTCTTTCCTTTTGCCTTTTCGAACCACCTCCCCCCCTCCTTAGGACCTTTCCTTCCCCCTTCCACCCCCTCCACCTCCTCCTCCTCTCCTTCCACCCTCCTCTAGTTTCTTCCAACCCCTTCTTCTTCCCCCTTTTCCACCCCTCCTTTCCCCCCTCCCCCTCTCTCTCCACCCTTCACCCTCCCCCATCCTCTAGCCCTTTCGAACCCCCAACTCCTTCATAAAGTTGAGTCTAAGATTTAAGGAAGGGCTAAGGGAAGGTGAAGGTAAGGGCTAAGGGTGAGGGTAAGGGCTAAAGGTAAGGGCTAAGGGTAGGTAAGGGTAAGGGTGAAAGGTAAGGGTGAGGGTAAGGGCTAAGGGAGGGTAAGGGCTTAAGGGTGAAGGTAAGGTAAGGGTGAGGTGGGGTAAGGGGCTAAGGGTGAAGGTAAGGGCTGGTAAGGGCTAAGGGCTGGTGTAAGGGCAAGGGCTAAGGGTTTAAGGTTTAAGGGCTAAGGGTAAGGGTGAGGGTAGGCTAAGGTTTAAGGGTCAAGGACTGAGAACTAAAGCTAAGGGTAAAGGCTTAAAAAAAAATAACAGAAAACGCGTATTACCAGAGAAGGAAGGAATGGGGGGGGGGACTTCTACAAATCTGATGATATCATGCGCTTGCTATCTTTCGCATTCGTACCCTCCTGCCCGCCCACCCACGCCCACCCACGCCCACGTACGTACAACTTCCCCCCCCCCGCCCGCCCACTCCTACATCCGTGTCTCTCACTCGCCCTACCCATCCCTAAGAATGATGGTATGTGCGGAAATATCCATCTCTGTGTGCGTTTTTGTTCTCTGTGAATATGCGTGTGAATTCGTTACACAGGAATGCGTACACGAAAGTCTCACGCGGACGTATACACAAAATATTTATTTTATGTTTGTGTATCCGTGTGTATGTGCTTATGTACGTATATTCACGTAAAAAATCATAGATTAATATGAAATATGATGATATACCATATATTTTTTTTAATCATTCTAATTTCTTTTCTTTTTTTGCATTTCTTTTAAAGTTCATATCATCCTTGAAAAAAACAAAAACATCAAAAGATTGTACTGATCATTGTATCAATTTTTGTTTGGGTCAAAATCTTCAACATCAATTCGCAGATCATTGGGTCATTGCACGTGTTGCTAATTTGTGTATTGCATCATTCGCGAATATTTTGCAACATGGTAAAAACTGCTGTTGAACACAAAACCAGACTTGCAATCAATAAATTCGCTTGTAATTTAGTTGTCATTGCATCTCAGTTCAAATGATGTTCTAGTTAATAACAAATTAGAAAAAAACAGGCAATTGGATATATTAATTAGATAAATTAAATTTTCTGGAGATATGATCAATATTTTATAATTCATAGTAAGATATCCTGATAAAACGTTCGACCTTGAATGTTGTAAGAAACGTTTAAGTAGAATTAGGTGCTCGGACAAACAAACAAACACAAACACAAACACACCATGTCAAAAAGAAGCCATTGATTTCCGCATCCTAACCCCCCCCCCAAAAAAAAAAAATAAATAAAATAATAAATAATAAAAAAAATAGCACAACTAGACCCCTACCCCAACCCTTCTAAAATAAATAAATAAATAATAAAAATGAAAAAAAAAATAAATAAAAATAAAATAAAGAAATAAAAAAAGAAAAATGAATAAAAATGAAAACGAAAAAAATAAATGAACAAGAAACGAAAAGACGAAAAATAAACAAATGAATAAGAAACAAAGAATAAAGATAAGACATAAAGAAGAAAGAGACAAAAAGACCAAAACGAGAGGAACCCAAACACCGCCTGCCGAAGACCACGGCCACCGAGTGCAGCATACGAGCATAACAGCCGCCGTCCGGAGAGCATACTCGGAGCACGCACAGCATATGACAAGGCGAGCGAGGGCCACGCCACACACAGCCGCCCCCCCCACCCCACCCCCACCCCGACTCTGCGCCATCTGCTGTGGCTTCGCTGGACGACCTAACGGAGCTTAGGACTCGTGTGGGAGGGAGGGGAAGAGGGAGGGGGAGGGAGGAGGGGGAAGGGTGGAGGGAGGGGAAGAGGAAGGGGGGAGGGAGGGAAAGAGGGAAGGGAGAGGTGGGGGAGAGGAGGAAGGTGAGGGGGAGGGGGAGGGAGGAGGGAAGGAGGAAAGGTGGGGGAGGGGGGGAGGGGAAGGCCAGGACAACGCACTTTGGTGGACTTTGGTTCGCGAACTGCGTGTTTTTGGGGTGGGGGGGAGGAAGGTAGGGGAGGTGAGGGTGTGCGGGCGGTGTTGTTGTTGGAGGGAAAGACGATTTATCATGATTAGTGTAAGAGTACCTATTTATCTGTTTATCTATCTATCCATCTCTCTCTTTTATATATATATATATATATATATATATATATATATATATATATATATACATAATACACACATACATACACATACATACATACACACACACACACACACACACACACACACACACACACAATACACATATATATATATATATATATATATATATATATATATATATATATATATGTGTGTGTGTGTGTGTGTGTGTGTGTGTGTGTGTGTGTGTGTGTGTGTGTGTGTGTGTGTGTGTGTGTGTGTGTGTGTGTGTGTGTGTGTGTGTGTCCGTCCATACTTGCATATTTGTGTGCATTTATCTGAGGCACGGGTGTTTATACATGTTTACGAAATTCACGAATAAAAAATAAACATATAAAAACAAAACCAAATAACAACAATATCACCGAAACTAAATAAACTTTCAAAAACAAAAAACAAAAAATCACCCATTAACTTCCTCATTGAGACTGAAGTGAACCATGACATGACGGATGACACGACGAAAAACAAACCCTCTATTTACGTTGCCTGCCAGAGGTGACAGTGGACCCGCGATGACGCAATCGTTGACATCTCAAACATGTTAAGAACACGTTTGGAGAAAGAATGTGTCTGTGTTTGTCTCGGTTGAATGGTCAACCAGAGCCAAAGAAATTTTTTTTTTTCTTATTCATTCTTATTCATCTCTACGTTTTTGTTTTGTTTTGTTTTTTTGTTGTTGTTTTTTTTTAGATTAGAATTAGGTTAGATGGCAATTGAAGGCTTGTCCGTTTATATAATGAAATTTTATATATATTTTCGACATCGTTGATTTTACTTATTGCCTGTACGTTCTTATCATCATGTTTATCATTTTCGTAACTGTTATCGTCATAATCTTTCCTACTACTACTGCTATCCACATTATCTTCATTTAACGATAAAAGCTAGGATGATGATAATAATAATAATTTTTTTTCATATTTAGCTTGTCATCTTTATCATTAAAAGTGCATTTTTCCCTGAAAATCTATTGCAGTGTTTGCTGGACTCAACCTGAGTACCTATCCCCTTTATGGATATACCACGACTGACCTTTCACCCTTAAACCAGTAATTACCCTTTCCTCTAAACCACCTAAAAACATCCCCTCCCTCACCTCCTCCCCCCAAAAAAAAGAAAAAAAAATAGAAAAATGGGCTCATCTTTCAAAGCAGCTTGTCCTTTAAAAGTTATACTATTCTCGTCTTATCCCCCTCCTCATAACCGCCCCCCCCAAACCCTTTACCCCCCTATAAACGGAAACCGCCCCCCCCCCTTAACTCTAACCTCTAAAAAAAAAAATCCTATTTTTTCTTCGACGTCACAATTCAAAATCCGACGTAAACCCCGCGTTATATGACGTATCAACACTAAACTACGAAACCCCCTGTGTGACGACTGAATTTACGGTCTTTTCCCATGTTCGTAACGCAGATGTTCGTCCACTTTCGTTGTAGGAAATTCATACCGGTTTGAAAAAGGCGATGCCCTCGGAATGGCAACACTCGGCGTAAACAAATAACGGTTTTTTAAGTTGATGATTAAAACGTAAGAAATTAAGACGCCTGATTATGCTTGATTAACCATGAAAAAAACGATAAGAAGACGAACTGATTAAAACGTAAGTAATTAAGACGCCTGATTATGCTTGTTTTGGGAATTTGTGCAAGTTTATATGTAGATAAAAATGGAAAAAAAAGAAGTACTAAGAAGATTTTTTCGTTAAAATCCTACAAGAAAATATAAAGGAAAAACGTAAAAAAAACATAGCTAAAATAAGTAGAAATTCGTGAGAAAAAGAAAATCGAAAATAAGTAAACAAATATAAAATCTAAAAGAGTGTCCAGCAAAGAGAAAGAAGAAAAAATATATATAATAAAAAATAAAAATGGAAAAAAAATGCACAAAAAAAGACAGACCATTTCTTTATCTCATCCACGAAAGAGCATCTCAAGAGGAGGAAGTCAAAGAAGGAGAGGAAAGGGGATGGGGGAGGAAGGGGGAAGGGGAAGAAGGGAGAGAGAGGGGATGGAAGTAGTAGAGGATAAGAAGAAAGGGAATAGAGGATGGTAGGAGAAACGAGAAAGGGGGGAAGGGGGAGGTAGAGAGAAACGGGAAAAGGGAGAGAGAGAGAAAAAAAAAGAAAGTGAGAGGAGAGAAAAAAAATAACGAAAAGGGGGAAGGGAGAGGAGGGAAAAGCAGAAGGAAGTCAAAGCAAAGATGGAGGAGGGGGAAGGAATGAGGGAGGGGGAAGGAATGGGGGAGGTAGTTAAGGAGGGGAAGAAGGGGGAGGGGGAAGGAATGGGGGGGGGGAGGTAGTTAACCGGCCGAAGTCTCCGATTTCTTCCGGATGGCGACAGAACCGGAACCGAGACCGTTCCCATAGCGCTTGCGGAGGGTGACAGCTGATCTGCCTCCTTCAAAGCGGAGCAGCAGGAAGGAGGGAGGAGAGGAGGAGGAGGAGGGGGGAGGGAAGAGGGAGGAGGGAGGAGGAAGGAGGAGGAGGAGGAGAGGAGGAAGCAGGAAGGAGGGAGAGGGGGGAAGGGAGGAGGAGGGGGGAGGAGGAGGAGGAAGGAGGGAGGAGGGAGGGAGGAGGAAGCAGGAAGGAGGAGGGGGAGAGGGTGGAGGTAGGAGGGAGGGGGGAGGAGGGAGGAGGAGGAGAGGAGGAGAGGAAGGAGGGAGGGTGGGAGGAGGAGGTAGGAAGGAGGGAAGAGAGTAAGAAGGAAGGAGAAAGGAGGGAGGAGGGACAGGTAAAGAGGAAGGAGAGAGGAGGGACAGGTAAGAAGAAAGAAGAAGAAAGGAGGGACAAATAAGGAAGGAGAGAGGAGGGAGAGGTAAGAAGGAAGATGGTGTAGGTAGGAGGGAGGGAGGAAGGAGGCCGGAGCAGGAACCAAGAAGGAAGGAGGAGGAGGAAGCAAAAAGGAGGGAAGAGCAGGAAGCAGGAGGGACCAAGAAGGAGGGAGGAAGACTAGGAAGCAACGAGGGAGGAATAGGAAACATGGAGGAGGAAGGAAGAAGAATAAGCGAGGAGTAGGAAGCAAATGGAAGGATAAGTAAGAAGTAAGGAGGGAGGAGGACTAGGAAGCAAGGAGGAAGGAAGAAGAAGCGAAAAGTGGAAATCAAGAAGAAAAGAAAAAAATAAGAACCAAATCGGAGAAAAAAATGAACTACGAAAAGACAGAAAGAGAATTTAGGAAGAAGAGAAAACCACAAAGAAGTGAAAGAATCTCCAGAAAGGCGTACCAGAAAGAGAGGGAGAAAGGTGGGCGGGATGGGCGTGGGTGTGGCGGAAGTAAGTCCCTGGCAGACTGAGATTTGCGGTTTGTTATTCAGGGTTGGTGTAGGTCTGTTCTTCCGCTTAAACAGGTGCATTTAGGGACAGACTGCGGATGTTCTTCTCGGGATGTTCTTCAAGGTCGGTTCAAGGTTTCATATTTTTTGTAAAGTGAAGCATATATATATATATATATATATATATATATATATATATATATATATATATATATATATAGATATAGATATAGATAGATAGATAGATAGATAGATAGATAGATAGATAGATAGATAGATATTATATATATACATATATACATAGATAGATAGATAGATAGATAGATAGATAGATAGATAGATAGATAGATAGATAGATAGATAGATAGATAGATAGATAGATAGATAGATTTTTTTGCGTTGATTAGGGAATAATAATGTTAATGATGATATTGATGATGACAATGATAATGGTAATAATGACAACACTAATAAAATTAATAATGATAACGACAATAATGATAACAATAATAAAATGACAATAATGATAATGGCAATAAAGATATTGATAATAATAATAATGATAATAATAACGATAATAATACTAACAATGATAGTAATAGTAATAGTAATAATGATAATAAATTGTAAAAAAATAATAATACGGTTGTGAATTCTGGAAGTAACAAAAAATACATCAAATACCAAAAACAATACAAAAATGCCATACTTTGCTTATAGAATTAACAATACATAAAAATAAACCAAAACCAGGGAGGGAAACAACAACAAATAAAGCAAGCCACAGTAGCATATAAAACACGAAAAGAATAATATCATAAACAAAATAAAAAAAGGTATTTCCTCCAGTCTACAAGAACCGCCATGCCCATAACGGTCCTCCTGCAAACACCTGTCCCAAGCAAGCGGTGGGGGAAGGGAGGACAGAGGAGGGGGAGGAGGAGAGGAGAGGAGAGGAGAGAGGAGAGGAGGGGGAGGGAGGGAGAAGAGAGGAGGAGAGGTTAGGGGAGGGAAGTAGAGGAGATTAGAGGGGAGGACGGGAGAGGGAAGCAGATGGGAGAAGAGAGGAGGAGAGGAGAGGAGGAGGAGAGGAGAGGAGATTAGAGGAGAGGGGAGGAGAGGAGAGGAGAGGGAAGTAGATGGAGGAAGAGAAGAGGAGAGGGGAGGGGAGGGGAGATCAGAGTGGAGGGGAGGAGAGAGGAGGGTAAGGGAAGGGAGGGGATAGCAGAAGGCAGAAGTCCCTCTCATGCCACACTGCCCTGGTCACGCACCTGGCGGTGGGTACCTCCCCTCCCTCCACCCCCACACATCTTATACCCATTCCTTAGCCGCTGAAGCATGTCTAAGTACCCACTCAGGCCTAAATTTGCCGTTAATGATAAGAGCTAGAGGGTAGAGGGAGAGAGAGAGGGAGAAGACAGAGAGGGAAAGAAAAAGGGGAGAGAAAGAGAGAGAGTAGGAAAAGACGAGGAGGGGAGAGGGAGTATGAGAGATGGAGGGGTTAAGGTGGAGAGGGAGAGAAAGAAAAAGAGAGTAAAGTGGAGAGGGAGTTAGGGAGAGAGGGAGACAGTAAGGTGAAGAGGGAGAGGAAGAGCGAAATCAAATACAGAGACAAAGGGAGAGAAAGACAAGCAGATAAAACAAAGGAGACGCAGATACACAGACTGGCAGCTAGCTAAGAATACAGAGGAAAATGAGAGAAAGAGATACTTACCGAAATCAGCATGGACGTATGTATTTCGTCCTGAAAGAGCAAAAAAGAGAAAAAGATGTAAGAGGAATATTAAAGACAGATGATAAAACACATGAAAACGAGAGGGAGATAAAAAAAAAAAAAAAAAGTGTAGACTGAGAGAGAGAGAGAGAAGAGAGAGAGAGAGAGAGAGAGAGAGAGAGAGAGAGAGAGAGAGAGAGAGAGAGAGAGAGAGAGAGAGAGAGAGAGAGAGAGAGAGAGAGAGAGAGAGAGAATGACAAACTCCCGGAGACACATACGCCTTGAGGGTACATACATATGGTCGCGAGATTCGTCTCCCATTAATGATCATCTTGTGTAATCATTGCTTTCTTCCATTTATCATTTATTACCTTCTTTTTCACTTCCCCTTTCATTAATCACAGAAAAAAAACAGCAGGCACTATCATGGTCATGGATCATCATCAATGATGATGATGATAATAATAATAATAATAATAATAATAATAATAATAATAGCATACAACACAAACAATAAAAATATATCACGAAAATCCTTCACAACCACACCCAAACAAACAAAACAACAACACACAACACAACACACACACACACACACACACACACACACACACACACACACACACACACACACACACACACACACACACACACACACACAGCAAAAAAAAAAAAAGAAAAAAAAAAAAAAAAAAATGGATTACATGCCTACGAAAGCCTCCTCCGCCTTAACGGAACACGAACACAAAAGAGCCTCTGTTATCGGCCCACGGGTTGTAATTACCGAACCAGGCAACAACTCCTTTTACCAGGCACTTCGCGGCCACGATGGAACCGTCGAACCAGCTACCGTGACGAGCGTTGGCGTGCCCGATGCCCATATGTTACCCTTCTTTTCTCTCTTTGGCGTTCCGTGCGAGGTAGATTTCCTGTCTCATCTTTTCTTCCGTGTTTCTGTTCTCCCTCCCTCTCTCCTGTCCGTTGTATCACTTCTTCCTCTTTTTTTTTTTTCTCTCTCCTTTTATTTTTATCTCTCCTCTCCCTTCCCATCTCCCTCCTTCTCTCTTTCTCTTTCTTCGGTAATCCAGTGTCATTTCTCTCCTTCCTCTACTCCTTTTTCTCGTCGGTACACCTGTGTGGTTCTCCCCCCCCGTCCCTCTCTTCGGTACCCCTGTGGTGTACTGCTAAAGGGTAACGGTGGGGGGGGGGGGGTACTACAGCCTGGGGGTAAGGGGTGCCTAGGCTTAAGAAAGGGTGTATGGGCATTTAAGAAAGGTTTATGGTTTAAATTGTTAGTTTTCTATGTGTGTAGACTCTGTGTTACTATGTGTCCACGATGTTTTTTTTTTCTGAAAGTCCTTATCAGTATCTGTATTTTGCCCGGAAGAAAAAAAAGGGACAAACAGGTCAATAGATAATGACACGTGATTGGTAACAGACCCTATCTAACCACCACGAGTTCGACACAAGCGCCACGAGGCCTATCAGGAAGCTGTCAGAGGACCCGGCACTTACCATAGGCCTACCTACTACAATTCAGAAAAGCGACCTGGAAGTAATTACAAAGTGAAGTCTTCTTGGTCGATCAAGGCGATTAAAGGTCCCGTTCATTTACTTAACAACGAGTTCTTATGTTGCCTTTCTCGGTGTTGAGAAAGAGGAAATGCCAAGGTGAGCACAAACACCTGTATACATGCATTGGCACACTAATAGACTGACACAAAGTGTATGCAGATAGAGAGATGTATGGTATTCCTCCACTATTTTCAGTGCTTATCAGAGCTTATCAGACAGCACTCTCTCTCACACTCTCTCTTCTCTCTCTCTCTCCTCTCTCTCTCTCTCTCTCTCTCTCTCTCTCTCTCTCTCTCTCTCTCTCTCTCTCTCTGTCCCCCACCGTGTGTGTGTGTGTGTGTTTATCTAATAAACAACCATCCAAACTGGTTACGGAATCGGCAAAGACTACGAATGATACACGAAAACAAACAACTTTTTAAAAAAGGGGGTTTCCCACGTCTGAAACAATTCAGCTGGAACATTGTGCGTGAAACAGTGTGTGACGGCAACATTTGGCCACAATATTGCCCGCTTCTTATGTACTCTCAACTTTCTTGGTAATTCACTTTCATTTTGCTGCCTTGCTCTTCACTTACACTCCGAAAGGGAAAAGATCTTTTATGATTCGTCGTCGTAAATATCTGTTGGTAGGCGTGGGAATTCTCGACAGGCTGCCACCAGGTTTGTTTACATTCGATCGTCACTTGTTTAATTTTTTTTTTCTCCGTTTTTCTTTTCCGATGATGAATATACATTTCATGCTTTCTCCGTTGTGTAATGATACGTTATGGGCTGTATTTTTTAAGATATTATAATGAAATTGAATTTATTTACACTCGTATGCTGCCATTACTTTTTATCATTACGAGAACTGCGGTTTACCTGTAGTTATAAAAATGGTGAAAGTTGACTTTAGGATTTTCGACTTTTCTGAACCTTATGGCGTGGCGTTGCTATCAGTTCTAGTACATTTTTGACCATCTGACATCTAGTACGCTTTTTCTAACAGCTCTGAGTACATACATCAACCATATACTCCAATGTCAGCCGTCAGCTTTATGTTTTTTTTTTTTTTTTTTTTTTTTTTTTTGGGGGTGGGTGCAAAAACCGATCTTGACATTCGTTTTCACTATTTTTTTTTCGCTCACGATCATCACTATGATCATTGTACCAAAACCCCCCTCGCCGTGGCTGTCACCGTCAGCACCTGTCAGCCAAGAGGGAGAGTGTGGAAGGCTGCCTCGTGGGCTGACGAAGGGCACTTCCGTGAGTCATCTGTTGGAAACTTCTCCCCCCCCCTCCCACTCCCCCCCTCCCTTCCGTTCCCTTACCTCCTTCCCCCCATCCCCCGCCCCCCCCCCCCTCTTCCCTGTTATTTCCTCCCTCTTTCTCTCATATCATACACACACACACACAAACGCATGCACACACACACACACACACACACACACACACACACACACACACACACACACACACACACACACACACACACACAACACGCACGCACTCAAACAGTAACATAACATCAAAATGATATTTTTGTTTTTTTCAGCCGTATAACGTGACATTAATTGCTTAGTTGTTTTGATGTCTTGCTTACTTGCTTGAGAAAACCGCTTGATGAACTCCCTTCCTCCACCCCCCCTCCCCTCTCTCCCTCGGTTCCCCCCCCCTCCTTCCACACCCCCTCCCCTCTCTACCTCCATCCCTACCCCTTCCCTGCACCCCCCTCCCCACTCTCCCTCCATCCCCCTCCCTCCTCTCCCTTCGTCCCCACTTCCCTCCACCCCCCCTCTTTCCCTCCACCCCTCCTCCTTCCCTCTACTCCCTTCCCCTCTCTCTCTCTCCCTTCCGCCCCCCTTCCCCTTCCCCCTTTTAGGAAAGTAAAATAACAGGATGATTTGCCCGAAAATGTGTGCAAAACATTAAATTTTCGAACTTGATTTTGATGAAAGTTAATGGATTCTAAATAAGAAACTGATGGAAAAGTATTAGTGTAGCTACTGGAGATAATGATTTAGAGATAAATATGGGGTGAAAGTAAAAGAAGAGAGAGTGAGAGAGGGTGGGGAGGGAGGAGTAAAGAGAGGAAAGAGGGAAGGAGAGAGAGAGAGAGAGAGAGAGAGAGTGAGATGAGAGAGTGAGTGAGTGAGTGAGTGAGAGTGAGTGAGTGAGAGTGAGTGAGTGAGTGAAGTGAGAGTGAGTGAGAGAGTGAGAGAGAGAAGAGAAAGAGGAGAGAGGAAGGGGGGGAGGAAGGAAAGAGAAAGAAAGGAAGAGAGAAGCAGAGTGACAGACAAAGAGAGAGTGAAAATGGATTGATATCTATATCTGTATCAGTCAGATAGACACAAAGACAAACAGATAGATAAACAGACAGACAATCTATCATACTGGCACTACCACACAGCCAGAATCATCACCAAAAGATATATTTGAAGAAGAAAAAAAAAGATTTCTCTCACCATGAAATGCAACAAGTCCCTCTCCCTCCCTCTCTCTTCCCTCCCCCCCCCCTCCCCCTCACACAACACCTGCTGCCACCGGCCACCCCGAACGTAACATAACGTAACATAACGGCCACACGACACAACAGATTCATCCCAGCGCCGTCCCCTTTCGCCGTGACGGTCGCTCCTTCGCCTCCACACTCGGCCAAAGTGACGTTTCCCGTAACAATTATGTCACGTGACGATCGCCAGATGCTCGGGTGATTGGTGGTATGACTGGCCAATCGCGGTGGTGGAGCGTGTGACCTTTCTCTGTGACGCGCGGTGGAGGTGTGACGGTGACGGTGGTGGATTCTGGGCTCTCTCTCTCTCTCCTGCACTTCCTCCGTCACTCGCGAAATTGGTCCAGGTTTGGCGCGGTTGATGGAATCAGCTGAGTTGTTGATTTTCGTTTATTTGTCATTTGTATTTCTTTTTTTTTTTTTTTTTTGGGGGGGGGTGTTGGGGGTATATGTTGAAGGGTTTTTTTGTTGTTTTCTTTTGAACTTTTTCTTACTTTACTCCTCTTATTTTCTTTCTTTTCTTCGCTTCAGTTTTCGTCTCGTCTCTCCTCTCCCTCCCCTCCTTCTTCCTCTCTTCCTCCTCCTCCCCTCCCTTCCCCTCCCCTTCCCCTTCCCTCCCCTCCCCCCTCCCCCTCCTCTCCTCTCCCCTCCCCTCCCCATTCCCACAAAATCACGACCTGCCAGACCTATAAAACTATTCATCTCGAAACTGCATCTCAATCTTAAGACACGACCTTCACGTCTGGAGCTTCGGGGGGGGGGGGGGGGGTAGACCGGTGGCCGAGTGGTGGAGAGGTGTTTCTCAATACTTTTTTTTTTTTCCTTTTTCTTTTTTTTTTTTTTTAGGTGTCAAGATCGTGTTGGGGGTCTTGTTCTCTATGTTGGGGATCGTGTTGTCTATGTTGGAGATCGTGTTCTCTATTTGGGGGTTTGTGTTGGGGGCCTTGTTTTCTATGTTGAAGATCATGTTCTCTATTGTTGGGATCATTTTCTCTAAGTTGGAGATCATGTTCTCTATGTTGACGACCATGTTCTCAATCTTATTGTATACGGCTTTTTTATTCCTCTTTTTTTAAGTTGGTATATTGGTTGTTCCGATTCATGTGTGTTTGAACAAGTATGATTCGATCGTGCTTGCGCTTGCACCGGCGACCCCAACAGCTGCCCTTAACTTCCAGGGTTATCCACGTTTCTCTCTGCACCTCTCTTTCTATCTATTGTCTGTCTATTTCTTCTTTCTTTTCTCTCTCTCTCTCTCTTCTCTCCTTCTCTCTCTCTCTCTCTCTTCTCTCCTCTTCTTCTCTCTCTCTCTCTCTCTCTCTCTCTCTCTCTCTCTCTCTCTCTCCATCTCTCTCTCTCCATCTCTCTCTCTCTCTCTTATTCCTCTCTCTCTCTCTCTTATTCATCTCTCTCTCTCTCTCTCTCTCTCTCTCTCTCTCTCTCTCTCTCTCTCTCTCTCTCTCTCTCTCTCTCTCTCTCTCTCTCTCTCTCTCTCCTGCGCGCATGTGGTGTGCGCGCGCGCGTGATCTCTCTGTGTCAGTCATTCTCTCTCCTCCCGATTTCCTCTTTCTCCGTTTATATAAGCAAATATCATCACACCTGTACGATATATGTTACATATTATGCTTCGTTTCCCAATAGATAAATAACATCCACAATGAGCATCAATTTTCTTCCTTTCCTGACAATCATACTCAAAATATATATCAACTAACACCTCCAATTCCCGAATCATCCTGCACAAAAAGATATAAAATAAAGAAAAACCTTCCACACTAAGAAAAAAAAGAAAAAATGAAAAACTAATCTCTATAAAAAAAAAAAAAAAAAAACAAGAACAAAATCGACAGGTTCTCCAGGCAAGCCAAGCAAGCCTGAGAGCAAGAGCAAGAGCAAGCCCCGGATGTCAACAAGAGACAGATGAACTCGCGCGAACGTTACATCAAGCTCTGTGGCAACCCCTTGAGCGGGCAATGCCACCTTTCATAACAAGAGGCACGTGTTGGAATGATGCCTAGCATTACTTGCACGAAGTATACGCTAAATATGATGTATCTCTTTCTTACCCTTCTTTTTTGTACTTTTTTTTCGTATTTTTTGGGTAAATTGTCTCTGTAAAAGCACTACAGCTGATTGACTCTAGTTGCTCGATGTTGCATAATGCATCAACAGGCAACGGGGAGTGCAATTTCAGGCTCCATTCAAGGCAGGGAAGTTGCACGGGCTGTAACTGTGCTTGATAATGGGAATAATTTTGGAAATTCGCAAGACGGGAGTTCCTATGACTTGGCAAATGTTTCCGAATGGTAAAGTGTGCAAAACAGGCTGTTCGGGTAAAAATAAAGACTTAAATCTCAAAATTTCTATAGATATAACGTATATAAAGAACATATATGTGGCCTTGAACTCTCTTATTCTCGCGCTCTCTCTCTCTCTCTATCATTTTCATGTTTTAGAAACCTGCGTCTATAATATGTATCATATCGTAGAGAATAGTACATTACCCATAAGAACCATGGCATCTGTAGGGATCGCAGCCTCACCTGGAGAAGAAAAAAAATATCATTAGATTATCTGATAAAAAGGGATTGTTAATCAAAATATTACTCTCTCTCTCTCCCTCTCTCTCCTCTCCCTCTCCCTCTCCCTCTCTCTCCCCCTCCCCCATCTAAATCGATCGACCAATCATCTTAACTACACCCTTAGTGAAAAGGGTCAATTGGGTAATTAAGACAGGTTAAATAGTTCATATTTAAGGCTTATCTGTAACGCATAATTGGCATCAGATTTAAGGGGTGATAGGGAAGTGGTCAGGAGGAGAGAGAGAAGGGAGGAAGGTGGATAGGGGGAATAAGGAAGGAGGAAGGAGAGGGGATAGGAGGAACCAGAAGGAGGGAAGAATGAGAGGAAAGAGGGAGAAGGGAGAGGTGGAAAGTGGGGAAACAGAGAGTGTGGGATATAGGAGAGAAAGGGAAGAAAGAGGAGAGAGGGACGAGAAAAAAAAAAGAGAGGTGAAAGAACCAAAAGGAAGGATAGGAATAGTCAGAAACGAAAAGAATGAGATAGAGCCTGTATGGTAAGCCAAAGAAATGTCTAATTTGGGGTTAATAACTTCTGTAACTGCATTTTCTCATCAATAAATCTTATCCGATTTGCATTCACTTTTCATCTGTGAATTCGAACCGTTTCGTGTTTCATAACCGGGCATGAAAACAGGTCCCTAAGGGTTTTTAGGAAATCAGTTACGTGATATTTGAGGCGTCGGAAAATTACATTAGTCATCCCTTGATAACAAATGTCATTTTCTTTATCATAGGCCGGGGTTGTTATTACTGTCAAGACCTATATGTCCTCTTAGGCCTATAGAGGGTCATCATAATTATCAAGATCAATTAATCATAAAATCCTGATCATTTATTTCGAGAGAGAGAGAGAGAGAGAGAGAGAGAGAGAGAGAGAGAGAGAGAGAGAGAGAGAGAGAGAGAGAGAGAGAGAGAGAGAGAGAGAGAGAGAGAGAGAGAGAGAGAGAGAGAGACAGACAGACAGAGAGAGACAGACAAGGAGCAGAGGAACAAATAGAAAGAGAGCAGGTGTAACCCAACCAGAAGCCCAACCTTTTGACCACGTGATTAAAATCGAACGCGAGAAAACAATGAACAAAAGCGGCCACGTGGAACCGTTCCCCTGGTTTCGTTTCACCGGACTGTGTTTATATCGTCACGGAAGAGGTCGAGTCGTATCGGTCCAAGCTTCTTCCAGAGATGGTGAAAGTTTCCCGAAATGATGAAAGGAAAAATCCCTCTTGCAATTGCAAACTCACCGCAATAACAATGGAAGTAGGCGCGTGTTAATCCTTGTGTAACGAAAGACATTCCTCGGCTTTGTTGCAATTTATATCCGATTCTGAGTCTAATCAAGAGTGAATTATGGAAAAATGTAGAGGTCGTTGGGCGGGTTTTTGATTTTGCAGGGATCATGACGATAAAAAGGAGTGGCCTTGTTCCAGCTCACATAACATGAAAAAAGGAGGTACATAATAACATTATTTTCTTAAATTGATAATAGTTATTTCCGATAAAATAGATCGACTAACCCAATTAAGAGTTTTAAGTTCGTAACGTGACAACCTTTGCACGCATGACCCCTGGACTTTATGCGTGGCCTTCAAGCCGAGTCAGACTTGTATACACATATAATTTCTTTTCTCTCTCGTCTCGTGTTCAGGATACGGGGGTGTGCCGTGTGACTCATGCATTCTCGAAGACATTTAAATCTAATTATCGTGTAATTATATCCACTATATTTGGTTAAAAAAAATCTATAAGAAACAATACAGTATCATATATCCCACACAACATCCAGTCACAACAGATATATCATATTACACACAATTATATCCCTTTTCTATCGTCAATAAAACAGTGCGAATCTATAAGTTCATTTCCTCGCCGTCTGACTTCGAAGCATCGAGCTCGTGTCTCAGAAGAGATTCAGAGGTGGTTCAAAAGGGGTTCAGATCCTCTATGAACAGGTTCACGTGCAAACTGGACGCGTCGGAGGGAAGCTCAAGCCGGGGCCGCATACCAGACACACGAACATTTATAATTCCGTTTTGCTCCTTCCAACTTTACTTCTCTCTCTGCCTTTTTCCTCTCACATTCTTCTAAAATGTATTACGATATTTTTTTCTCTCGGTTTTTGCGTTATTGGTGCTGATTTTTGTGCGTGTGCGTCATATTCCGAAAGGGCAGACGGACAGGACACGGGAAGGATTTTGGGAGATGATGAAAGAAGAGAGAGTATGGAAGAACAAGAAATAGAGAGAGAGAGATAGATAGATGTATATTTGAGAGAGAGAAAGAGAAAGAGAGAGAGAGAGAGAGAGAGAGAGAGAGAGAAAGAAGAGAGAGAGAGAGAGAGAGAGAGAGAGAGAGAGAGAGAGAGAGAGAGAGAGAGAGAGAGAGAGAGAGAGAGAGAGAGAGAGAGAGAGAGAGAGAGAGAGAGAGAGAAAAGAGAAAGAGAAGAGAGAAGACAGACAGACAGACAGAGAAAAAATACAAATCAAAAAAGAAAATAACACATATCATAAAAGGGTTAAATATGGGTGAAGGAGCGAGGTAACTAGACTAAAGTACCTCCGAACCGCTAGTCCAAAAAAGAAAACGAAAAAAAGAAAAAAAAGCATATATAAAAAGCAGTTACCCCAAGAGGCATAACTGGGCAGGGGAATCTCGACCGGGCGGGTGAGGTAAGGGGGGGGGGTAAGAGGAGGAGGGGGTGAACAGAGACCTACGTCCGGATATGTTGTTATTGATTTTATGGCTGTTCTTGTTCTTCGTTTTTTTTGTGCTAGACGATATTCTTGGTACATTGTTGTATTTCTTGTCATTAATGTTTTTATTGTTGTTACTATCATATAAGTTCTGGTTATCATTTAATTCAATTAGTAGATCTCTTAAACTTGGGACACAAAATAATTTTAGTATTAATAGGCAAATTGTCATACACACGACTTTCAGACTTAACAAAACTTACATAAAGACTTATAGGAGACTTGAAGACTTCAGACTTGTGACTTAAGACAGACACAGATACATAATTATTGCGGGGAACAAGGGAAGTGCGTTTTATGTGATGGAGTGGATAGAGAGAGGAGAGAGAGGAGAGGAGTGGGGGAGAGGAGGTGGGGGAGAAGGAGGAAGTGGGGAGCGGAAGGAGAGGAGATGAAGGGAGAGAGGAGAGAGAAGAAGGGAGAAGAGGAAAGAGAGGGAAGAAAGGGAGAAGAAAATGGAAGAGGAAAGAGAGAGAGGGAGAGGGGAGAGAGGAAGAGGAGCGGGAGAAGGGGAGGGGAGGGATCAGGAGTGGGAGAAGGGGGGATGGGGGTACAGAACAAGGTGAACAGGATCATTGGTAAAGAACCCAACGTAAAGGTCTCAGTGATCAGAAAGAATATAAAAAAACTGTAACAATATGCTCAGAATAAAACACCTCGACATTAAATTGCATAAAGAAACTTACGCTTTAAAAATGCTATCTTTAATCTTAATTTAATTTATCTTTAGCTGTAAACAATACCCTTTGAAAATCTATAAGCAAGTATATGTACAAACTTTCCTCTACGAAGGTTCAAAATAAAAATGAAATATAACTTGGAAATTGTAAATAATACCCTTGTAAATAATACAATAGCGTTTGTATAATAAATAGTGTTTGTAAATAATACCCTTTGAAAATCTATAAGCAAGTATATTTACAAACTTTCCTCCATGATGATTCAAAATAAAAATGAAAAATAACGTGGAAATTGATGGAAATACCACAATGATGATCTTTTGGCAACTTCCTTTGTCTCCCGAAGTGGACAAAACAACAACAGGTGCCAGCTGGTGCCAGCTGGTGAGAGCGAGGGGGGTGGAGATGGGGGAGAGAGATAGATGAATAGGGAGAAAGAGGGAGCGAATAAGGGAGGCAGACAGACAGAGAAAAGAATATTTGCATAAACATATACGTAAATACATACATTCGTATAGGTAGATGCATAGACATATAATATGTTGTGTGGTGTGTGCGTGTGTGTGTGTATGTGTGTGTGTGTGTGTGTGTGTGTGTGTGTGTGTGTGTGTGTGTGTGTGTGTGTGTGTGTGTGTGTGTGTGTGTGTGTGTGTGTGTGTGTGTGTGTGTGTGTGTGTGCGTGCGTGTTTGTGTATGTGTACATAGAGAAAGAGAGATAGATAGATAGAGAGATAGAGAGACAGAGACTTTAATGTCAAACTAGTGAACATATAAAGGACAAAGACGAATAACAGATTAGGAAAATAACAAAAATGTCATAATGAATATAAAACTGTTCACGAGAAACCAATTAACCTTCAGGCTCACAAGAGCCACTGATGGTATATAGACCCTAATAGTCTAAGAGAAATGCCACACACACACACACACACACACACACACACACACACACACACACACACACACACACACACACACACACACACACACACACACACACACACTCACTCACTCACTCACTCTCTCTCTCTCTCTCTCTCTCTCTCTCTCTCTCTCTCTCTCTCTCTCTCTCTCCTCTCTCTCTCTCTCTCTCTCTCTCTCACACACAAAACGAAACCAAACGTAAACAACTCCCCCCATCCTACTCCCTTTACCACCCCACCCCCCTACCACCCCCCCCCCCCCCCGAACCTTTATTGATGGAGATGTCACCTGACGTCACACCTCAGTCACATCTCTTGGACTCCCCTCCCCCCTATCACTCCCGTACCCCCCCCCCACCCCCTACCCCCCCAGCGCGTGCCTTCATTATCTCCGGGTTGTAAAGCGGGGGCGTGGGCGGGGGGGAGGGGTGTGGCTTGATGTCTTTTGCTTTCAAGATGATCGGCAGGTGTGGTGGGTGTTTGAAATATGTTTCTGTTTGGTTGTTTGTTTGTTTATATATTGAGGTGTTAAAGATAGAATGTGTGTGGTTTGTATTTTGTTGTGAGTGTATGCTTATTTGTATGTATATAGGTGTATACATATAACATATATGTATATAGGTGTATATAGTATATATATATATATATATATATATATATATATATATATATATATATATATATATGATACACACACACACATACATACATATATACATTGTGAATAAAGAACTAGGAAAAGATAGATAATAGATGAAAAATACATAATTAGATAGATAAACAGATAGACAAATAGATAAATACAGAAGCACAGAAAGAAGAAACCAAATCAACCAATATCCATGGCTAACCTATCGCCCGCCGCCTCCAAGAATTTAACACCCATCAATAGGCCTACACTCGACTAGCTCCTCCTCCGCCCCCGCCTTCGCCCCCCCCCCCTCCTCCTCCCGGGATGCTAGATAGGCCTATAAATGCCGGCGAGATAATGACAGCATCGTAAAATCCCGCGTTCTGTCGTCACGTGTTGGCAATTTCTACCTCTCCTCCTGACAACATTTCCTCCTTGTAATGCCTACTGGTACAGCTACAATTACAGCCGTTTAGTGGGTCAGCCATAACGACGATTGCCCTCTAATTACAGCTGTATCCATCTATTCGACCCCCCCCACCACCCCGCCCTCTTGAAGTTTCCCTTCCTACCTTCTTTTTCTAGGTCCCCCCCACCCCCTAAATGCTCACAAAAATGCAAGCACATATGCCTCCTTTACCTTCCTTTCTAATTTAATACTGTCTTCCTAATAATAAATGTCTTCCTTAACAATAACTTAATAATAACTGACTTCCTAATAAAAACTGTCTTCCTTAATAATAACTGTCTTCCTTAATAAAAACTTTCTTTAATAATAACTGTCTTCCTAACTCGTACAAAATACAAATAAATCCTCACAAAAATGCAGTCACACATGCCTCCCCTACTTCCCTTTCTAGGTCTTCCCAACTCATACAAAATACAAATAAATCCTCGCAAAAATCCGAGCGCATATGCTGACATACATCACGCAAATGCACGCAAAAATGCTGCATATACTGTCCGAGTCCGTTATTCTGTAATATGGTTATTCATTAGCCGTGACTAACCCGAAGTCTAACGGTGACCAGAGGAACTTCTTTGGTTCTCCTTCTCCATCTGTTGCACGTAAGTTATCCGCGTGTTTTTCCTATTTCCTCCTCTTATTTATCTTTCTTTTTTTTTTTTACGTTTGTCTTTTTTTTTCGTGGTCGGGTTTGGTGGTACTGTCTGGTACTATCTTTCTTGTGATAGTCTTCTGGTTCTGGTTCGATGTTTGTCCTTTTTGTTCTATGCCTCTATTTTATCATGTCTTTGTATCTATTTTTATTTCCTGTTCCTTTTAGATTAGTTTATTACGGTTTGTCTCTATTTCTCGCATACATTATTTTCCATTTCATATGTTTCCACGATAGTCTGACCTCTCTATATCTACCTCCCTTTCTCTCTTAATTTCCTATTTTCACTTTTTCGACTTATCTTCCCCCCCCCCCTCTCTCTCTCTCTTTCATGTCTCTACCAACACATTCCTCGATCTATCTATACTTGAGACCACAGAATTTCCCGTACCAACAAATAAATTAAAAATAAAACCCACTATTACCTGTCATCCGAAATAACATCTGGTCTCCATACATAAAACAGTATCACCAAACCCCAAAATGATCATCACACACCATAAGAAATGTGCATCTGGTAATAACTTTATCTCCGCGACGAAGCAAGAGGCTAATGTCTGACGTATTTCTCACTCTCTCTTGATGGATCTCCTCGTCCAAGACTGTGATTTGAGTTATCCGAGCTATAAGTGGGCCTTAATTAACTCGGGCGATAATGACCTTAATCTTCATTATGTCTCTCGTGATAGAAGCGCCAAGGTCAGAGGTCAAATTCGATAGTAATGGAGGTTTTAGGGATGAAGGGGTTGGGGGAAGGAGGGGATGGTAGGAGGAGGAGAGGAGGAGAGGGGAGAAGAGGAGAAGAGGAAGAGGAGGAGGAGGAGGAGGAGGAGGAGGAGGAGGAAGGGAAGGAAGAAGAAGGAAGAAGAAAGAAAGAAGAAAAAAGAAGAAGAAGAAGAGGAAGAGGAAGGGCGAAGGAGAAGGAAGGAGAAGAAAAAAAGGAATAACAATAATAATAAAAAAATAATAGAAGCTAGAGGAGAATAAACAAAGCGAAAAAGAAGACGAAGAAGAGGAGTACAGAGAGACGATGGCACAAGAATGATGATGATGATGAGGAGGAGGAGGGGGAGGGGAGGGGGATAAGGGCCAGGGGGTTAGAGCCTTCACGTATCCACTTGAAGGAGATGGATTTCCCTGGTGGCGGTCGAGAGGTCCTACTGGCTCCTTCAGGCTTCCTTACCTACTGATTAGCGTCTTCAGCCTCCCGTGAAGTGGGAATCAAAAGATGTAGGTCTTAACATTTTCCAGACTTGATTTCCTGTTGACCGACATTTATTTTCTGTCAAGACGCGGTGGCATTTTGCCTAAGTGTTCCGTTTGGTTTGGATGTTGTTTGTTATCATTGGTAGATTTGGTGTATATTTGGTGTACTGGAGAGCTATATTCATTGGTGTACGGGTAGAGGGTGTGATTTGCTTTATGTATTCATTTTCTTATTCATTTATCTATTTATTTTGGTGGGTTTGTCCCCACTTTACATCGCATCAACTCCTACCACCTAAACCACTAACCAAGCTAAGAGAGAGAGAGAGAGAGAGAGAGAGAGAGAGAGAGAGAGAGAGAGAGAGAGAGAGAGAGAGAGAGAGAAGAGAGAGAGAGAGAGAGAGAGAGGAAGACAAGACAGACAGAGACCTAAACACATCAACAAACCCATCCAACCAGACTCGCCACACAGCAACGCATCACAAACAGCCCAAAAAACAAACAACCGAAACAAACAGCCCAGACACTGACAGCCAAGAGGAAACAGAACGATGGCTCTTACTTCCGGCTACAATTCCCGTTATGGGTTAAATGAGACGTGGCAACTGGCCGGACCCCGAACTACCTTGTGCTTGGGCGGCCCGCGTGAAGGCCGACGCTCAGCTGATTTCGTGTGAAGAGGGAACTACAGCCTATTTCGCTTTAAAAGAGAACTACAGTCTACTTCGTTTGAAGAGGGAACTACAGCCCATTTCGCTTTAAAAGAGAACTACAGTCTACTTCGTTTGAAGAGGGAACTACAGCCTATTTCTAAAGAGAACTACAGTCTACTTCGTTTGAGGAGGGAACTACAGCCTATTTCGTTTTAAAAGAACTACAACCTATTTCGTTTTCAAAGAGATGTACATCCTATGGATTTTTCCTAAATAAACTGCAGCCTATATCATCTTAGAAATAAATTACAGCCATTTCATAAAAGACCTACAGCTTACTTCGTTTTATAAGAGACCTACAGTCTATTTCTATAATAGACCTACAGCTTGTTTCGATAAACTGCGGCCCATTCCGTTCGGAGACAAGTGCAACTTTTTGACGTTAAGAAAGAGAACAAATACAGTATATTTCGTTAAAATGAACTACGTGTTTCGACTTACAAGTGAACTATACAACCTGTTTTATTTAAAAAAGAACTACAGCCTATTTCGCTAAACAGGACACACTATTTCGTTAAAACAATATATGTACTTATCTTCATGTATGATTGGTCTTTGTGTATTACTATTCGTGATATTGGATCCAACAGCACAAAAAAGAGAGCAACGTCTATTTCAATTAATTATTTACACTAATCATTCCCGTAATTTCTCCAGAGAGGTCAAACCATGAAACAAATTATTCACAGAATAAAACACCTTCCTTATACACTATATTCGAACTGAATACAATAAAAATACTTTCCTTACACACTATATCCGAACTGAATACAATAAAAATACTTTCCTTATACACAATATCCGAATCGAATACAATTTTCGCTTTGCTTTTAAAATCCTAACAGAACACAGAACAAGACGAGTGACCAACGGACAGTATCGAGCGAAGGAGACCAGATGGTTCGGTCAGTTGCCAAGTTTGAAGGTGAATTGAATCCTTTTTTTGTATATATAAAATGTATATGTTGAGCTATAAAATGTATGATGTTCGGTGGCGAGATTTCATTTATGAAACTGGTCTTTAGTATCATTTTGTTGTTATTTATATCATTATTCATATTATCACCATCGCTGTTATCATAATTACTACTAAAATTACCATTACCGTTGTCATTATTCTCAGAACTGTTAGCATCATCATTCTTATCATTACAACCATCATCATTCTTATCATTACAACCATCATTAATTACCATCATCATCATTATTATTATCAATAATCACGATAACGATAATCCTTACTATTATCAATAAAATGAAACTATTAACTAAATTATTTTTTGGGGAGGAGGGGGGTCGAATTTCCGCTAAGAAGAAATAATAAAACAACAAGTATTTGCCTTTTCTTTTCTTTTCCTTTTTTCCGGGATAATAAAAAAAAATAAATAAATAAATAAAATAAAACTTTTTCCTTGTTTTTCTCTTTGGGATTTCCACGGTGGTCAAGAAGCGTTATGCAAAAGTGACTTTGTTCTTCCTATCTTCCGTCTGTTGCTGAATCCCGTTTTCTGCCAATCCGGAGGAAATTCGGGAAGGAAAAATAAAACAATTGGTGGTGTTTAACAAGCAAATAAGAGTGATTTGTGTGTATACGTGTTTATGTATTTGTGTGTGGTGTGGTGTGTGTGTGTGTGTGTGTGTGTGTGTGTGTGTGACTGTGGGCACAATACCCACCCACACATACACGAAATAACCCCCCCCTCAAAAAAAAAAAAAAAAAAAAAAAAAAAAAAAAAAAAAAAAAAACGCAACGAGACCCCAAATTTTTTAACAGTTACCCGACGTCCTCACAGTGAAAGGTTCCCCTCGTTACCCCGCCTCACGAGGGGAGGAATTCACGCGTGCAATCGTAAACAAAAAATCGTCACCCGCAGACATTTGCAGAGCGGAGGAGGGGAAGGGGGGGAGAGGGGAAGGGGAATGCAAACGGGAGGGGAGGGGAGTGGGGGAGGGGAAACGGGGGGGGGGGAGGGGAGGGAAACGGGAGGAAAGCGAGGGGAGTGGGAAGGGAAGGGGGCACACGAGAAAAGAGGGAGGGAAGGGGAAATTGAGGGGGTGGGGTACGCGAGAAGAGAGGAAGGCTATAGGGGGAGAGGGGTAAAGGGCCGGTATGGGGTAGGGTATAGGATAGAAGACGGGGGGGGGGGACTTAGCCAAGCACACGTACGAGAATTTATCTGACGCACTAATTTGCTACTAATCTGCGAGAGGAAAGGGGGTGGAAGAGAGAGACAGCATAGGGAAGAGGAGGAGGAGGGGGAAAGAGGAAAGAGCAGGAGGAGGAATAAGGGCAGCAGCAGGAGGAGGAAAAGGAGGGGGAGGAGGTAGAGCAGCAGCAACAGCAGAAGGAAATGGAGGAGGCAGTAGAAGAGGAGACGAGGAGGAGGAGGTAGGAGAGGAGAAGAAGAGGAAGAGGTGGTAGAAGAGGAGGAGGAGGAAGAGGAAGAGCAGAGAGCAGGAGGAGGGGGGGGGGTGAAGGGGGACAACCGCATCGAAACGCACGCCCGAGAATCAAATCGACTCATCCATTATCCAATTTGCACTCGGTACCTCGCAGTCGTGGCGGCGTCGGAGCGATTACCCACAGCAACAAAACCGCTGGTCATGAGAAAGTAATAACCTCTTAATTGGTCCTTAAGGATGACTTCCCAATGCCGAAGAAGCCAGGTGTGAGGGGGTGATGAGGGGGTGAGGGGGGTGATGAGGGGGTGAGGGGGGATGGGGAGGGAGGGACGGCAGGGGGGGGGGGTGAGAACGGGAAGGTGACGCCTGGAGTTGTAAATAAAAAGTAATGGGAGCAAGGGAGGGAGGGGAGTGAAGGGAGGGGAGAAGGAGGAATGTTGCACTTTTAAAGGGATGAAGAATAAGGAGTAAGAATAATGAATAGAAGAGAAAGAGAAAAAAGAGGAAGGGGAGATAAAACCATGGGAAGAAGATACAAAAAAAAATCAAATTGAACAACGGGAACAACCCCAAGGAACGAAAGAGAAAAGACGAGACCGAGAAAGGACCCCGAAGAAATCTCACGCGCGTACTCTCTCTCTCTCTCTCTTCCTCTCCCTCCGACGTCATCCCAGGCATTAACGTCACTATCGCCATCACCATCATCTCGAGAAACGACCGAGGAAGAAATGGCCGCCTTGCAGAACGCCAGCGCGCCTCGACAGTCTTTTCAATGTTTACGTCGGTTTATGTGGAAACCTTTTGGCGTGGCGGTCGCGTCTCGTAGGTGTTCCAGCTCGTAAGTACTGGAAGTGTATCGCGAGGGAAGGAGGTAGAGGTAACGGAAGAGAGAAAGATAATGATAATGGTGACTCTCGCGTTAAGGCAATGCGAGTCTTCGATGCGGTCAGTCAAGACAAACGTCGGTAATATTTCATGGTTCAGAGGACAAAACAGAAGAAACCAAGAATTGGTCGTCTGTCAGAAGATGTTAGAGAAGATGACCACAAAAAAACAGATATGAAAGATTGATTAAGAAAAAAATAATCCTTTACATGGCCACCCGCCAAGAAACCTCCCACCAAAAACCCACAAAAACGCACCGCACAAAAGCCCAGTTTACGAGAACGACCCTTCGCTCAACACACGACAAAGCCCAACCATCAATTCGGCGATAACACTCCATTACGAAGCGACATCGACGACACAATACAACGTAACACGGCTGTGAGAAAAAGCAGCTGGAGTCTCGGACAAGGTGGACGAGTCGCTAAGGGTTGCGGTTCGGGGATGTGAACAAGTGGAGTTCGCTTTCCCATCGAGATCTCGTGGGCGGGAGGATGGCGACGACGTAGAAGTGGTGGAGGAGGGAGGTCAGTTTGGCGAAGGAGTGAGTGGGGGAGTGTTCGTAAGGATCGTAGGATTTGTCTTTTTTAGGATTTTATCTAGTTTCATGGTTTCTACATTTTTTTTCAGGGGATATAATCATTTCTTTTTCTTTTCTTCCATCTCTCGTATTCTTATTTTTATCTAGTTTCATGGTTTCTACATTTTTTTTTTCTGGGGATAAAATCAAAATTTCTCTTTTCTTCCGTCTCTCGTATTCTTATCTGTACCTTACCGTCCTCCGAGCGAAAATACAACTTCTTCCCAGTTACATAAAGAAGATAAAACTCATCGTAAAAAAATATATACTGGAAAGTAACTGGAAAACTTGCCCCGATTCCTGAACCCGTCGACGTAAACAACGATAAGAGTCCTTCCTCCGCCACCTCCTTGTAATCTGAAGACTCCTTCCTCCTCCATTAGCCTCTGCCTCCTTGTTACCTAACTTTCTCGAGTTCCTCCGTTCTTTATCACATGTTTCGAAACTCCTTTTCCTTCTCCCGTCTTCCTTACCTTCCTTATCGTCATGATTTGCTCCTCCTTCCTTTCTATCTTTTTCTTCATCATCACGCCCTCTCCTTTCTGCATCTCATTTTCTTCCTTCCTTCTTTTCTTTCTTCCCCCAATCCTCCTTCCCTCCGTCTCTTCTTCCTATATTTTCTTCGCCCTCCTTTTTATCCCCTTTGTCTTCTTCCTTCATCTCCTCCTCTCTCTCTTCCATCTTCCTCCTCGTCTGCTTGCACCAAGAACTCGCTCCCCCAAGGCTATTAGCGGCCTTGCTTTGGTATCAGAACGCAGGAGTACCAAGGAGGGAAGAAGGAGACAGACCGAGAAAAAGAAGGAAACGAGGGTGCAGAAAGAAGGAGAGAGAGAGAGAGAGAGAGAGAATTTTCTATACAAAATAATAAATAAAGCTTTCAACAACGAGTCAATCTTTATGAAATTAAATCAAACATAAACCGAAGATGAAAAAGAAGCGGAAAAAAAAACAAAAGACAAGAATTAAGAAAAAAAAATAAAGAAAACAAGAAGAAAGAATGGAGAAAAAATCAGAAGAGGAAGAAACGAAAGAACACAGGAAGAACGCGAAGAACGCCCCCATCTCGTTCCTAGGACCAGACTGCCCAGTGACCTACCTGGACTGCCCCGTTACAATGCAGAGTGTGTGCCCTGAGCTCTAACTCATTCTCTCTTCATTAGTATGCTCGATATGCTCGTTGTATATGATCTCCTAAGGCCATTGCTGCATGTTTACGTTGCAGTGGTCAGCTTTGTGGACCAGCGGGATGGCCTGATGGGTAAATAGATGACATGGTGCTTCGATCGTTAAGAAATTGAATTATTTACTTGTTGAGAACTTAAATTTGCTTCGTATACTTGTCGATAAATTGAATCATTTGCTTCGTCTTTTTTTCTGGTGAAATATTAAAAACTGAAGTGGATCCGGACAGTCCACTTGGAAACCAGATAACAGCAAGCAAGGTGACACTCGCCACTTGCTGCCTTGTCCTCTTACCGCGTAAACAAGTTGCACATCAATCTCGTCCTCTTTTTTTCCCTCTTCTTTCTCCCTTCAGCCTATGTCGTCGCTTCATTGCCATCCATTATTTGATTTACAATAGGCTGTTCCTTGGCTCCAGTCTCCCTCCGTTTCTGATATTTGTAAGTGGTCCCTTTCTCCCTCTCTCTGTCCCTACACCTCCTTGTAAGTGGCCCGAACGCCCACCTTCCCTCCGTTCATGTTCTTCCGTGTAAGTGGCCCTTCTCCCCTCCCTCCATTCCTGCTCCTTGTAAGTACCCCCCCCCCTCACCTTCCCTCCGTTCATGTTCTTCCGTGTAAGTAGTCCTTCCCCCTTCCTCCCTCCGTTCCTAAACTCCGTTTCTGATCCTTCGTGTAAGTGGTTCCTCCCCCCCCCCTCTCCCCATTCCTGTTCCTCCATTTACGTGGCTCTTCCCCCCTTCCTCCATCCCTACTCATCCTTATAAGTGGGTCAAAGGACGAAGTGGTGAGGTTCTACTGTTGTTACTTACACCTACTTCTCTCCCCCCCCCCTCCTCTCCTACCCCCCGCCCCTTCCCTCAGGCTAATACATAACAAGTGATCAAGCAAGGTATGCTCTTATCTGTGTTTCTTTTATTTGCTTGTTTGTTTATTCTTTTATTATTTTCTGTTTTATTTATAATTTGTTCTTTATTTTTCTAGTTTACTTTTTCTGCATTAAGTTGCGAAGGTTGTCAAACATTCATAAACATTATAGGTTCTACACGATTTTTTCTCTCGGTATTTACATTACGTATCTTTGGCCTATAAATCCTTGCATAAATTATCCGATCTATGCGATATTAAGCCTTATAAACACACATACAAGGAATCTCATTATCAACACAATAACCCGTTTATGAACTCACCTTCGTGCACACATCATACATATAATTAGCGAGGTAATTACCATAGCCTTTGTAGACACAGCTGGAATATAGGTTTTCTCGACGAGCCGGAAAATACGGTCATTGGCAGCGGTGGGCGGGGCTTGAGGGGGGGGGTGACAGGGGGGCGGTGCCAGAGGGGGGAGGGTGGAAAGGGGGGCGGTGCCAGAGGGGGGCAGGGGGTGGGGTAGGGCCAGGGGAAGGAGCAACGAGTGAGAACTTGAGACGAACGCAATAATAACGGCGGGAGAATGTACATGCAGCGAGAAGGAGAAAGTATGATTTCAGAATGAGAGAGAGGAGGGGAGAAATAGAGAAAGAGGAGGGAGAGGGTGGGATTGGAGGTAAGAGAGAGACAGAGAGGAGGGAGAGCGGAGAGGGTGAAGGTGAGGGTGAGTGAGAGAGGTAAAAAGAGAGAGAGTGAGAGACAGAGGGGAGGAGGGAGAGGGTAAAATATGAGGTATAACACAGAGAGAGGAGAGAAGAGGGGGAAGGAAAAGGAGAAAAGAGAGGGAAATAAATAGTACGAAAGAGAGAGAGAAATAAAGAGGAAGAATCCATACCCCTATTTTTCTAGTTTCCTTAAAACTAGTAAAACATCTATCTTATAATACTTATAAAATACTTATCTGAATTGCACCTTTACATCTTAATTTCCTCTTCCCCTTCGTCTCCCACGAGTTCTTCCCCCTTTCATAACGATCAACGTGTAATGAAAATGATATCAAAACAATTCCCACGTTTCATATTTCATCGCCATTTCCGCCCCCGCGTGTGCCTCCTCGCCCAAAGGTCATCTTTCCCACTTCCTTCTTACCTTCCCCTTTATCCTTTTCTCTTCCTCCTGACCTCCGTTTCTCCTACCTTCTCTTCCTCCTCTGTCACCCTACTTTCCCTTCCTTCTTACCTTTTCCTTTATACTTCTTCCTCTCCCCCATGTCTTCCTCCTCCTCCTCCGTCACCCTGCTTTCCCTTCCTTACCTTCTTTATCATTTTCTCTTCCTCCTGACCTCGCGCCCCCCCCCCTTCTCTTCCTCCTCCTTCATCACCCTACTTTCCCTTCCTTCTTATCGTCTCCTTTATCCGTTTCTCTTCCTCCTTCCTTCTTACCTTCTCCTTTATCCTTTTCTCTTCCTCCTGACCTCCGTTTCTCCTCCACCCCATTTCTCTTCCTCCTTCTTCACCCTTCCCTGTCACCCTATTTCGTCACGCTGTCCCCTTTTACCCTGGCCACGTTACGGTACTCGTGACGCAAGACCAGCCACGCCCGGATGACAGCCCACCCCGCCCACCCCACCGGTCCACCAACCCACCCTCAGCCCACCCCCGGTACTCCGCCACACCCGGTAGGCGGGGGCAGCGAGGACTTGATCTTGCTCTGGCCCACTTCTTTTTATTTTCATTTTGTTTTTCTTTTTTTTTTATTTGTCTATTTTTTCTGGAATTTCTTCTGGTGTAAAGCATATGCATTTTTTGGCGGTGTTACTTTTTTGCTGGTATTAGGTATCAATAAAGCATATGCATTTTTTTTTTTTTTTTTTTTTTTGGCGGTGTTGCTTTTTTTATTGCTGGTATTAGGTATCAAGGTCTATGTAAAAGAGTAAGGAATTTCCCTCTCACTTCCTCTCTCAGAGCGATATGGAATTAGAGGGAAAATGAGATAGATAGGTAGGTAGATACACAGACAGACACACACACAAACACTCACTCACTCACACACACACACACACACACACACACACACACACACACACACACACACACACACACACACCACACACACACACACACACACACACACACACACACACACACACAAATATACATGAGAGAGAGAGAGAGAGAGAGAGAGACAGACAGAGACAGAGAAAGAGAGAGAGAGAGAGGGAACCGTCCATATGACATTTCAATTCGTCCAGATGTAAATGTTTCCTGGTGTGCTTTCAACGTCATGCCACTCGCCTGAGCACAAACTGGCGCAATACACGATCACTGTGACTCTACGTATGCAAAGTCAGTCAGTCACGGAAGCAGGAGGGAGGGGGTGGGAGGGGTGTGGAGAGGGGGGGAGGGGTAAATAGTAAACAGAGATAAAAAGATACTCTTGTTTTTTTTCGATAAATTTCTTGTTTATAGCCTCCTCGTGGGTAATGCAAACTATATGAAAAAAGAAATTCGATGATGTAATATAAGAAAACAAAAACAGATAAGATAATATAAAAATAAAAGATAATACCCAGATAAGATAATAAAAAAACAAAGAAAAAAAAACACTAATATTTAAAAAAAACGATGTTAAAAAAAAACGCAAAACGCCACCTCTACAAAACCGACCCATAAACTCAATAAACATCGACTAATGAAGTCCCGATCACGTCTCATTATGAAGCCATCCCGATACTCGTCAAGGAGGAATACTTTCATCTCGCTGAATCTCATCTCGGGCAGACTGGATGCTGGGATTGCTGGATGCTGGAGACTGTTAGACGGAGATGCGAGAAAAGTGTCGACGAGGCAAGGTATGTGACTGGTTCTTTGCGCGGAATTGAGTGTTTTGTGGATGAGCGAAAGGAGGAGAGGGAAGGGAGGGAGGAGAAGAGGAGCAAGGAGAAAGAGGGGGGTGAGGAGGGGGGAGGGAGGGAGAAGAGAGAGGCGGGGGAGGGAGGAGAGAGGAGGAAGGAGAAAGAGTGGGGAGGAGGGGGAGAGTGAGGGAGGGAGGGAGAGAAAGAGGGGTAAGGGAAGGGGAGAGGAAGGAGTGACAGA
>NW_020871771.1:185205-207705 GCF_003789085.1 Penaeus vannamei
GATCTGTTGTCTATTTCTTTCTCTTTAGACAGATCATCTCTGTCTGTGTCTATTTCTTTCTATCTTCTGTTATCTATCTATCTGTCTGTCTATTTCTTTCTATCTATCTGTCTGTCTATTTCTTTCTATCTGTCTGTGTATATTTCTTTCTATCTATGTCTGTGTCTAGTTCTTTCTATCTATCTGTCTGTGTCTATTTCGTTCTATCTATCTGTCTGTCTATTTCTTTCTATCTGTCTGTGTCTATTTCTATCTGTCATTTCTTTCTATCTGTCTGTGTCTATTTCTTTCTATCTATCTGTCTGTGTCTAGTTCTTTCTTCTATCTGTCTGTGTCTATTTCTTTCTTCTATCTGTCTGTTCTATTTCTTATCTATCTGTCTGTGTCTATTTCTTCTATTATCTGTGTCTATTTCTTTCTATCTGTCTGTGTCTATTTCTTTCTATCTGTCTGTGTCTATTTCTTTCTATCTGTCTGTGTCTATTTCTTTCTATCTATCTGTCTGTGTCTAGTTCTTTCTATCTATCTGTCTGTGTCTAGTTCTTTCTATCTATCTGTCTGTGTCTATTTCTTTCAATCTATCTGTCTGTGTCTATTTCTTTCTATCTATCTGTGTCTATCTTTCTATCTGTCTATTTCTCTATCTATCTTCTATTCTTTCTATCTATCTGTCTGTGTCTAGTTCTTTCTATGTCTGTCTGTCTGTTGCTTTATTTGGGGGTATATGTGTATTCGTATATCTAAGGGTGTGTACACAGCGCAGGCAAACTGGAGTATATACACACAAGGGCACAGATATGTAGTTCATTCTTACAGGATAAACAATGACATCTTTTCTAAGATAAACAATGGCATTTTTTAAAACTCATTTAAACTTTCCGTTTTGTTTATTCGGTACTGAAGAGTTCAAAAAGTTGCGCCGTCATTGGCCGCAGAGGTCAGCGTCTATATCCTGCTGCAGGCAACTGAAATGGCCGAGCGACAGAGCCATCTATGGTCATTTTCATGAAGCTCATAGTACCGGCTTTGCTATTTGAGGGGAGAGGAGTGTCTCTGTATATGGATTGATTTGCATATATGTTAAGGTAAAGCGTTAACTAGGATAAATATTGTTATCATAAGACAATCATTATTTAACGAATACTAGTGTGCTTACGTGATAGATATGCAATATACACTAACATATATGGATAATTATACGCCCATTCTACACATACAAACACACACGTAAACAGACACTAACTTCCTTCCGTATGTATATAACGAAAGCACAAGAATTCGCATACACGCGCACACCCCTCTCGCAAAAGCCCCCAACACCCTGCACTGTACATCTTACGGTGTTGACAACAGCTGCGCGAGGAAGCCAATATCAGCTGGGTCCGCTGAGCCGCCCACGTGTTAGCTCCGCAGCCCGTGACGTCCGCAGGTGCGATGGGCGGCGGGCGTACACCGGTCCTCGTCAAGCACTGCATTACGGAATGGGTGATTTCAACGGTCGAGGCGGTAGTTATCCACGGCTGCCGGCGCGGGCTCGTACATATGGCGTGTCGCGACTGAAGTTACTGTATTTCTGTGTATTTCTGCGTCATTCGTTGTCTTTCATCAGTCTATTTTTTCTTCTATCCGTTTCTACATTTATAATATATAATATAACACACACACACACACACACACACACACACACACACACACACACACACACACACACACACACACACACACACACACACACACACACACACACACACACACACTTTTTATGTGTACAAGAGACACACACACACATATCTATATACGAGCACATACAAACCACATCATTCATTCTTTAGACATGCATAAGTCTTCTTCAAGAAAACCACAACAAACCCATTAATTAAGATAACACTGTATGCGGTTTCTGAAGACCATAAACCATTGTGTTTCCAGATTCAACGAGATCTTGGCATACCTCGACGTCTAAGCTAAATATGTCCTGGAATGTCGAAGTCAATAGGCGAACGTGTGATAAAGAAGATAATTGGAATAATGAAAAGGATGGCGATGGTGGTGATGGTTAATGATTATGATAACGGCAATTATGATAATGATTACGATTAAGATACGATAATAATGATTACGATGATAATGCTGCTATTACTGACGATACTACCAACAATACCAAACCAAAAAACAACATTAGAAGCAATACAATCAATAAGAATAAAAAATAAACAACAGTAATTAACCGACGATAACACAAAAGAAGAAAAAGAAGTATCACAAGGAAGTAGATGAGACGGCAGCCTCCACGCGCCCGAGATCACAGCTGGTCTTCGCGTCGTCGCCTCAGCCAGTACGTGACGAGAGTCGGCGGAGGGCGTGTGGCGCGTCGGTATTCCGATAGACAGAGCGATAGATAGAGAGGGTAAATAGACAGGTTTACATATAGATTGAGAAGTAAATGGATAGATAAATAGAGGGATAGATAGATGGACTGATAGAGAGGGTAAATAGACAGGTATACTTATAAACAGAGAAGTAAATGGATAGATAAATAGAGGGATAGATAGACAGATCGATAGATAGAGAGGGTAAATAGATAGGTATACATATACACAGAGAAGTAAATGGATAGATAAATAGAGGGATAGATAGATGGACTGATAGATAGAGAGGGTAAATAGACAGGTATACATATAGACAGAGAAGTAAATGGATAGGTGAATAGAGGGATAGATAGATGGACTGATAGATAGAGAGGGTAAATAGACAGGTATACATATAGACAGAGAAGTAAATGGATAGATAAATAGAGGGATAGATAGATGGACTGATAGAGTGATAAGTGGATTGATCGAGAACGAGAGAGATGGAGAGAATAAGAATAAAAAGATTGTATATTATATTTATAAAAATGACCTCAGACTCATGTAAAAATTAAGTAAATAAATAAACAAAATAAAATAATAAAATTTAAAACGACAAAAGCTAATCAGTCCCCGGCGACATACAACCACGGGGAAAATCCTACCTCCCGCATACTGAGGAAATCCCCCCCCCACCCCCGTGGTCGTTATAACAGAACGAGTTGAAGTGTTTGTATTTCGTCTGTTGATCCAAGACGTTAGGAGTAAGAGCGAGAAGAGAGAAATGGGAGGAAGGGGAGGAAGGAGGGAAGGGTATGAGAAAAAGAGAGGGGTAGATAGGTAGAGATAGATAGATAGATAGATTAGATGCATTTAGAGAGAGAGAGAGAGAGAGAGAGAGAGAGAGAGAGAGAGAGAGAGAGAGAGAGAGAGAGAGAGAGAGAGAGAGAGAGAGAGAGAGAGAGAAGGAGGGACAGTGAAAGAGAATGAGAAAGAGAGAGAGAGAATGAGAGAGAGAGAGAGAGAATTACTTCGTGCGTTGGAGAGAACAATATCACACTATATTGTCGAGTAATTTGTAAGATTGTAGATAAGAAACAAATCAAGCCAGAAGCTATCAAAAAGATAATAATAGTTATAATGATTCATACTACAAAGATTTCTGCTTTGATTTGAGCAATTAAATGTACAATCACAGTAATTTCCACGAACTTGTATTTATCTGTGGCCATCCGAAGGCTCCCAAAAACTTCAAAAAAATATTAAAAAATAAAAAAATACTTTAAAAACAAACGAAACAAAAATAGGAGCCCCTATATGTTAGGTAATGCACAAATAAATTCTTATAATAAAAGGAAATAAGAAAATACTTTATAGACACACGAAGCAAAATGAAAAGTCCCTATATGTTCAGCAATACAAAAATAAATCAATATAATAAAAGAAAATAAGAAAATTATAAACAAACGAAACAAAATGAAGAGCCCCTATGTGTTCAGTCATACACAAATAAAATCAAAATACTTTATAAACAAACGAAACAAAATTAAGAGACTATATATTCAGTCATACACAAATAAATTCATATAAAAATTTAGCGTCCTCACACTCCGTGAACAAACATGACACGCTCTGCTACAATTCGCCAGTTGTGTTGCCTTATGCTAATTGGCCTGCCCTCTGGTGGCCAGTTTCGACACCAGGTGTTAATTTGTAAACAGTGTTTGGCGCTCCATCTTTCCCGTCCCCAGAGATAAAAGTAGTTGTGAAGAAGTTAATGTGATGACTTGTATCACATTTCCTTGTTTATACGATCTTCCTTGTGGCTTCTGGTGTGTATTGTGATGCTGAGAAATGATGATAATGATGATAGAGGAACAGTATTGATAATGATGATGGTGCGGAGGTATGAATGATAATGTCGATGGAAGCAATACTGATAATTGATAGGGAAGGAATTCTCTGGAATAAATGGAGGAAGGGGGAACTTGATGAAGAAGAAAATTCACGAAGGAACTTGAAAGACTATGAAAGGAAGAGAGGAAGGAACTCGAAGAAATGTAATTGAAAGAAGGAAAAGAGAGAGAGAGAGAGAGAGAGAGAGAGAGAGAGAGAGAGAGAGAGGAGAGAGAAGAGAGAGAAGAGAAAGAAAGAAAGAAAGAAAGAAAGAAAGAAAAAAGAAAAAAAGAAAGAAAGAAAGAAAGAAAGAAAGAGAGAGAGAGAGAAAGAAACAATAAGAATATTTAAAAAGGAGTAAAAGCCATCGTCTTGGAGGGCGTGCTGAGGCCTCTGCAACGGCTGAGGGCGACGCTCGTAGTGACTGACAGCTGATCGCTTTCGTGTGAAAGTTTCCCTCCTCAGCTGATTCTTTTCCCCCCTTATTTCTGGTTTATTTTGTAGCGTTGTTGATGCTGTTTCGTGTTAGTTTTCGTTTTTTTTTTATTTTGTTTAGGTAGCATCGTCATCGTAAAACTAGTATCGTTGTAAATCATCGTAAAATTATTGTCTTTGTAAATATCTTTATCAAGTCTCCTTAAGGTTATATGTTATAATTAGCTTTACCATTATCATAGTAGTAATAACAATAATATTTTATATTATTACAATTATCAATATTTTCATCAAAAGGCTTTATTACCCCCGTAATGCCAAACAACCCAAGAGAAAAATACACACAGACAGATAAAATACAGAAAGGAATGCACCAACCCATAATAATAAGAAAAAATATGACATAAATCAGTAAACAACAAGATAAATCTCTCGCACGCAACAGTAATAAATTTCCTCCCATACGATCGAATTCAACCGAAGAAAAAGAACATTATTTCCGTTAATGATTATTGTTTTTCCCGCCTTTTTTTCCCGTCCCTTCGTCCGATTGCGTCGAAATGTCATCCCGAACGCCTAATTATGCCGAGTCATCATGGGATACGGACGCGGCTTCAGAGTTACGGGAGATGGAACGGTTGATGTTGGTGATAAAGGGGGGAGGGGGTAAAGAGGAAGAGAAAGAAGAAATGGTAAGGATAGGGCGGGGAAAAACAGGAGGAGGAAATAAGAAAAAAAGGAAAACGAGAGAAGAAAATGGAAGCAGAGGAGATGAAGAAAACAGAAAAAAAGGTATAGAGAGAAATGAAATGGTAAAAATGGTAGAAAAATATAAAACATAAAATAGAAACGGCAAAGGAAATGCGAGTAAATAAGGAAAATTAATAAGACAAAGAGGAGAAAGGAATAGGGAAACCAAGAACAGAGGAAAGAGAATGAAGACAAGTTCCCGAAAAGCTCTAGACAGATCTTTCAGTCTGTCGGATTTAATGCTATTCTTAGAATCTCTATTCACTCAGAAACGACTTACGGTTAACCAGTTAAAGTGAATTGTTTGGTTTGACTTACTTGTTTACTTATACCTCCTCCTCCCTCTCCCCCCTCCCCCCTTTCCTCAGTACAGGCCCCCGATGGACTTCCCCCCTTACCCCCCCTCCCCTCCCCTCTCGTCCATCGGATTCCCCTCCCCCTTGACCCTCCCCCCCTCCCTCCCCCCCCTCCCCTCACGCAGCCAGGTGTTGTGTTACTCCAACTCATTTTTTCCTTTATCTTTTCTTCACAAACTCCCCTAATTCAATTTGAACTTAGAGAGATTAACACAAACGAGAAGACGAGGAAAAACGATTCCGCAAATACAGCCGATACACTACCAATCTATCGGCGACTACAGCATCGACAGGTCCGACGGAATGATATATCCGAGCGATCGAGATCAATTGAGAACGAGACTGATTGTGTGAATGACCGTTCAAGGTGAATGGCCGATCTTCCCCCCGTGATTGGTGTCCTTTGCTTCAAGTCGGATCGGCGAGTCATGCAGAATGCGCTTCCTGCATGGTAGTCCTTTTTGAGTCCTTCGTTCGACTAGAGGTAGTTTTTGAATACGTAAATCGTCCATTTCGTAATCGTTCGCGGTCGTTCAATGCGTGTTCGATTTTGTATTTGTATTCCTAGTGGGAGATTTCAAGGATAAGTCGTTCAATTAGATTTATTTCCAAGTTTATTGTCCCAACAAAACCTAAACGTCATTCACCTCACTGGCCAAAAACGTTGCATCTCTAATTCATTCCAAGAACACACGCTTTTCTTTCGTCTGACAAGCGTAAGATCCGCGAGCCATTCAACATTCTTAAAGATGAGCCTCTTGAGTGGTGTGTCACATCATTACCGTGCATTCCAAACCCGTCACCTCACCCTTGAACGGTCTACACTTCCATACACCCTTTCTTAAGTCTCGAAGTGACACTCTCGACTGTAAGGAGGGGTTCTGCTGCGCGCTTGGGGCTTCGGGCTTTGTGCACCATCACTACGGGGCTTTGGCCGGTGGCTTAGGCATTTATTTAACAGGCGTGATTGCGGTTGTCTTTGGCTTCTCTCTCTTCGTCGGCGTCTGCGGGCTGCCTTGTGGATAAACGCTTGCGCGAGCATCCACTCACATGCTCGCGCTACTTCTGCTGGTTCGTAGACGAAATCTGGACCAGTGTGTGGGTTTCTTAGGTCACGGTCGGGCTAAGCAAGTGGCGTTGTCACTCGTCAAATAGGAAAGAGTTAAAGCCAAAGATTTTGGGGAAATAAGATGAATACCCTTCTATTAAAGAATGGCAGGAAATAGACAAACGCGCGCGCGCGCAAGCACACATACACACACAGGGACATACAAAGATAGAGCGGCAACCAAACACACAGACAAGGAGCAAGATCAAAGACAAACGATAAAGAAGACACGAGACAGATATCGAACGAGACATCCCGCGATGGAGCGAGCGAAAGAGAGAGCGAACCGCAAAAGGTTAAAGGGATTTGTGAACTCGCGAGCGCCGCAAAAAGCCCCGTCCGGCAGTCGATCCAGGATGGACCGGGTCTACCGCCTTGGGGAACGCCGGACAATGCACAGAGTCGCTGCCACCAGTGACTTGTCAAACTTTTAAGCATCTTACTTTTTTTCTCTCTTCTATGATTCACATTTCTTCTCTTCCTCCTGCTCCTTCTCCTCTTCTTCCTTGGATTGAGGAAGGGGAACGGCTGGATGGATGGGCTTGAACAAACTTTTATGTATAATAATTTTATAATAAGCAGGGTACGGAAATTTGAATGGTTATTGATTTCGTTAATGTGTGTTTGTTAACGTGTTCGGTATTGTGTTTGCCTCACTGCATTTCTCTGCTTGCTTGAATGGCCATTAACATTTTGCCACTTCATCCTTCCAATTGGTAAAATGTATTTTTGATAATGAACGAGAAAAGAAGCACATATACGCATCTATATATATATATACACATATCCCCTTAAACATTTACCCACCGCTTCTATATATATATAATATATATATATATATATATATATATATATTATATATATATATACATATCCCCTTAAACATTTACCCACCGCCTACAAGTGTTAAAAAATGAACATAACGTCGGACACGCAATCTAGCTCATAGTTTTGCAATGGAGAGGTTCGTATTTTTTTCTCGTTCATAGAGTACGGTTTCATGGTTAACTGAAAGTACATTCGCTGACCGCCTTGGGAGTACTTATTATGGGGCGAAAATGACCCGGTTTACTTGTATTTGGCGGAGAGGCGAGAGGTGAAGGGAGAGGAATGGAGGAGGAGAGAGAGGAGAGCAGAAGAAGAGAAGGAGAGAGAGAGAGAGGAGAGGAGGAGGAGAGAGAGAAAAGAAGGAAGGGAGAGAGAGGAGATGAGAGAGAGAGGGAGGGAGAGAGAGAAAAGAAGGAGAGAGAGAGAGAGAGAGAGAGAGAGAGAGAGAGAGAGAGAGAAAGAGAGAGAGCAGGTCACGTCAACCCTTCCTAAGCATCTTGATATACAACTGAATTGAAAACCGGAATAGAAAGGAATGTAAGAAAGAAAAATACAATAAAAGTAACACAGACGTGAAGAAATACAATAGCAAAGAGAGATACAACAAATGAGGGGAGAGGGGATGTTGATGAAGAAATAACTAGTACAAGAGAATAAATTTTGTAATGATAATGATTTCTAAAATGGTAATGAGGATGAAAATAATTATAACAGCAGTAATAGCAACGAAAATACTACTACTACTAATTCTAATTGTAATAATATATGCTAGTAGGATGATTGAGATCATGGTAGTAACGAAAAAATGATCATAACAATAGCACCAGCAACAACAATTGATTTTTTTAATGATATATACTGGAGATAACGATGACGATAACAGTAGGGAAAAAATAGGAAGAATAACAAACACACAAAGAATAGTATTGACTTCAACGCAAAAAATAATAAACTCGACGTAAACAACCGCATCTTTTTCCAAGAAATCCGCTGAAATCACGCATTGGCAACAGTTTCGAAAACCGAGAAATTATTTTTTTAATCTGTTTTTTAAAGAATTTCAACGTACTCAACCTTCTTTTGAAATAAAGCCTTAAAGAAATGATTTTTTTTTTTTTTTTTTTTTTTTTTTTTTTTTTTTTTTTAAGAATTTCAACGTACTCAACCTTCTTTTGAAATAAAGCCTTATAACGAAGGAAATGACATACTTTAAGCGTTGGGAGACACTGAATGACACTTTATTGAGCCCAAAGCGGAGGTCAGTTTAAATAACTGTTTAAACTTTATTCTGTTTGTGTGTGTGTGTGTGTGTGTGTGTGTGTGTGTGTGTGTGTGTGTGTGTGTGTGTGTGTGTGTGTGAGTGAGTGAGTGAGTGAGTGAGTGAGTGAGTGAGTGAGTGAGTGAGTGAGTGAGTGAGAGTGAGTGAGTGAGTGACGTGGAGTGAAGTGTTGTGTTTACACACATAGGCAATCTGAAGGGGAAATTGCACATGAGATAAGAAGAGGAAGAAGAGGAAGAAGATTTGCGAGACAAAAATAAAATGAAAGATAAAAAAAAAGATTCGAATAAATTCAAAGAACAGGCTTTGACTTTGAAGAATACTGAACCCCAAAACATTTTGTTTTCTTTTCTCCTACATTTCGAATTTCATTTCTATTATCATTACCTTTTTCCCCACTGAAGAATTGATGAATAACATTACTCCTTACAATCCATCAGAATTAATCATTATCATTAATTCCTCGTCTTATGTCCTTTAACAAACGACTCATTACGAAATGCCAACTTCCTTTTAAAAAACACCAATTAAAAAAAATAATGAAAATAAAACTGCAATCTGACATTCAATCGTCGACTTCAGTGATCCGACATTAACATAGGTCCGAGAAGCGGCTTAAAAATCTCTGGAAAATGAGTAGGTGGCAACTCGGAGAATATCAGTTGTCAGTACTCGTTGGACTAGATCGAGGGAGAAGGGTGGAGGGGGGAGGGTAGATAAGGTGGTGGGTGATAAGGAGAAAGAGTGAGAGAAAGGGAGAGAGAGTAGGGAGGAAGGGGGAGAGAGGGGAGGGAGGGAGGGGAGGGGGGGAGAAAGAGAGGAGAGAGAGAGAGAGAAATGACGAATAAGAACAAAAAAAACAATCAAAACCGAGAAAGACAAAACAAAGAAACAAACAAAAAACAAAAAAACACAAAAACTGAAAGAGAGAATAACCCAAACGAAAAACAACCACACCTCCCCCCCCAAAAAAAAAAAAAAAAAAAAAAAAACACACAAACAAACAAGCCCCCCAAAACAGGCGAACAGAACGGCCAAGCGAAGACCCAGTCCCACAGACGCCCATAAACCCCGCTTCTTCTCCCCAATCAGTGTCAAACGCGTCGCCGTGAATATTCCACACGTGACCCTCTCTCTCCGGCGTGAATCTCTAGAGAGCGTAATCTTTTTCTCACCAATCTGACAGGCAGAAACGCTTTCTAAGACGACCGCGTTCCCCTTTTTTCTCTCCTGTCTATTTTTGTCTATTTCTAGACTCTGGCGTTCCCTTTTTCCCTGTCTATTTTGTCTATTTCTAGACTCTGGCGTTCCCTTTTCCATCCTGTCTATTTTGTCTATTCTTAGACTCTGGCGTTCCCTTTTCCTTTCTATTTTATCTTTTTCTAGACTCTGGGGTTCCCTTTTCCTTGTCTATTTTGTCTATTTCTAGACTCTGGCGTTCCCTTTTCCATCCTGTCTATTTTGTCTATTCTTAGACTCTGGCGTTCCCTTTTCCTTTCTATTTTATCTTTTTCTAGACTCTGGGGTTCCCTTTTCCTTGTCTATTTTGTCTATTTCTAGACTCTGGCGTTCCCTTTTCCTTTCTATTTTATCTTTTTCTAGACTCTGGGTTCCTTTTCCCTGTCTATTTTGTCTATTTCTAGACTCTGCGTTCCTTTTTCCCTGTCTATTTTTGTCTATTTCTGTCTCTTGTCTACTTTTGTCTATTTCTGTCTCTATGTCTGTTGCTGGGCTTTTGTAGAGTCCTTATTTCTAAATTATTTTATTTATGTGTTTTGTCGCTCTCTTCCGCGTCTCCCGCTTTCTGTCTCTATGTCTATTTCTGTCTAGACATACCTTATCTATTTCTCGATCTATATACATCTAATTTCTCGATCTATATACATCTCATATATCTATCTATATATCTATCTATATCTATATATATTTATATATATATATATATATATATATATATATATATATATATATATATATTTACACAAAACTAATTTTATCTCTATATTCATGTACTACCTATTTCTCCATTTACAAACATACCTTATCTATTTTTCTTTCTATATACATCTTATCTAGCTCTATCTAAACACCTATCTATCTCACCGTCTTTATATATAACCACACCCATGTTTATACTCATATGTTATCCATTTCACTACTTATATACATATCTTATCCATTTCTTTACTTGTATACATATTATCCATTTCTCTACTTATATACATGTCTTATCTATTCATCTATCTATACGCATATGTTATCTGTCTCTCTTCGCCTCCTTTATCGCTCCACGCCTCTTCCTCTCTCAGCTAACACCCTCCACAAAGGGAAGTGTTTGACGTTCCTTTCAGGGAATCTTTCGAGTGAAACAGAACTCATTTAGGGGCGGGGAGGGAAGGGAAGGGGAGGGAAGGGGAGGGGAGGGGAGGGGAGGGAGGGGGGGGGGGAGGGAAGGGAGGGGAGGGAAGGGGAGGAGAGGGGAGGGGAAGGAAGGAAGGGAAGGGAAGGGGAGGGGAGGGAAAGGGAAGGGAAGGGAAGGGAAGGGAGGGTAGGGGGGGAGGACTTAGGGGTGGTGGTTACCGAGAGGAAGGAGGAAGAGGGGAGGGGAGACATCCAGGGGAAAGGAGGAAGAGGGTAGGAAGGTAATAAGGTGAAGAGAGGAAGAGGGAGAGATTTACCCAAGGGAAAAGGAGAAAGAAAGAGAGAGTTATCTAAGGGGAAGGAAAGAAGAGGAAGTGATTTACCCAAGGGGAAGGGAATGACCCAAGGGAAAGGAAAGAAAAGGGAGAGATTCACCCAAAGGGAAGAGAGAAAGAAGGGAGGTAGTTACCCAAGGAGAAGTTAGGAAGAGAGAGAGAATTACCCAAGGAGCAGGTAGAAAGAAGGGAGGTAGTTACCCAGCAGAAGGTAGAAAGAGGGAGTTCCCCTGGGCAAGGAGAGGTAAAGGGAGGTTCCCCAAACTACCCCAAGGAGAGGAAGGAGAGAGAGGGGGGGTACTAAAGGAGGATAGAGAACCTGGGGGGATGGGGGGGGGGGGAGTGCGGAAGGCCACTAAATAAAATAGATCTCTCACAACCTGACGGAGGCGCTGAAGAATATGGCTGGTTATTCGGGTTGTGTTATTATTATTGTTGTTTTTTGAGTTTTATAGTTGTTCTCGTTTTTATTATTTTTTCTTGGCGTTAATATTGTGTCTATACTGTTTTTATATTTAATTAACGTCGAAAGTGACTAACAGTAAGAGTACCGAAATTAAGTACGTACAGAATATAAATAAGTATTGCATGGATTATGGTATAAGGTTTAAAGTGATAAAAAAGATAATAGTGATGATGACAATGATGATAATGATAACAATAATAACAAGGTAAATTGTAATTTTCAATACTTTTATCAATATTATAATAACTATATCACACTAATGGTGATAATGATAACAATATCGATGACGCATGAAATACTACCAATTTTAAAGATATGAACAAAAGCAATAATGCTAAAACAAAAACAAAACATGAAATAAAAAACAAAATGACAAGCATGATAGAAAATAATACAACATTAAAAAACAACGATAAAAAACAGGAGACAGAACAAGGAAAAAAAGAGACACAAAGAAAGAAAATAAACAAAGAACCAAACAAACGAAAAGACTCGCCAACAATGAAAATATGTTCACACTTTTTTGTTTGTTATCATGCAGGTGTTGCCAGATCCCGGAAATGCTTGTGTACCTCCAATACCTTCGTTTACTTAGACCAAACTGGCAAAAAAAGAATCTTGAACTTCCTTCTTTGCAGATCAATGCAAAAAAATGTTTAAAATCAAACAACCCAAAAAAAAGCTCCTGATTTTTTATGCTTGTGTGTGTGTGTGTGTGTGTATGTACGTGGTAGTATGTCTGTGTGCGTGTACGTTTTTTATCCGTATATACATATGCGTTTTTCTTTTATTCTCTCTCTCTCTGTTATATATACATATTTTTCTACCTTACATTCATTTATCTTTTATTTATTAGTCCAGCGAACTTACGATTCTCAGGTAAAAGGCGTTTGCGATTTTCTAACGAGACAAACGGACAGGTTTTTTGCGCCTAATAAGCAACCGGAGGGACGAGCGACCCGACAGGTAAGGCGTTTTGTGAAGGTAAAAGACGGGGAGGAAGACGAAGAAACCGATAGATAATTTGATAGATAGATAGAGATAGAGAGTCTGTGAGAGTAAAAGATTCATGGGTGGATAATGCGATTGAGAGGTAGAGAGAGGAGAGATGAAAGAAATGGAAGAATCTACGAAAAGAGAAGAAAAAAGGGGATGAAAGAAAGAGTATAAGAAAGCGAATAAGGAGAATTAGAAGATTAAGAAGACGAGGACAAAAAAGCAGAAGTAGATTATACAAAAAAGTAGAAAAAAGAAAGAAGAAAAAAAACTAGCAAAAAAAGAAAGAAGAGAATGAAAGAGAAGACGATTACAAAGCAGGAACAGAAGACCAAGATTATAAAGATGGCGACTGCGGACTTGGTAGCGGTGCGTCCGCCCTTGTAAACATTCCTCCAGTACTACAGGTCAAACCGGGAAGTAGACATGCACTTGTTTTCGGGCAGGCGTGTGGGTGCGTATATGTGGATATGTTTGCGGGTGTGTTTTTGTATGTGTGCGTTTATGATTTTTGTATGTGAGTGTGTATGTTTTATGTGTGCGTACGTGTGTACATGTGTTTTATTTGTGTCGGTGTATGTTTTATGTATGTTTGCGTGGTATGCTTTGTATGTGTGCGTTTATGCTTTCGTATGCGTGTATGTTTTATATATGTGCGTGTGTACATGTTTTATTTGTGTCGGTGTATGTTTTATGTATGTTTGCGTGGTATGTGTTATATGTGTACGTGTATCTTTTATGCGTATTTGATATGTTATATATGCACAGGTATCTTCAATGCATATGTGGAAGCGTATGCATATGCACATTTGTACGTGCATGTATACCTCTATTTATAATTGCCTTTGCTGATGTACACGGACGAGTATGCGTGTGATAATGTGAACACGTGTTTGTATTCGAGACGTGTTCAAATATCGTTAACCTGCCCGTAATTGGATGAACAAAATTGAACTGAAGCGAAGACAAACTATCGAGACATGAACGCCCACTGTTGAACACGTCCGAATGTGTGCTCAGTCAAGGCGTGTGTGTGTGTGTGTGTGTGTGTGTGTGTGTGTGTGTGTGTGTGTGTGTGTGTGTGTGTGTGTGTGTGTGTGTGTGTGTGTGTGTGTGCTGCAGTTGATATATCAGAATGTGCGTGTATGCATGTAAGATGCACTTGCGAATGTAAATAACGGAAAAAATACGAAAAAAACGGAAAAATGAACGGACAAACACACACACAAAACACACAAAACACACACAACCGCATTAAAAAAAACACAAGAACAAGTATCATTCCAAAGTGGACACGCGCAGGACCCCGAGAGCCCACGCACGCGCACACGCACACGCACGCACCTGCCTCCACTGCATCTCCTATTTACCGACCCAACAGCCGTCGTCATGGACCTTGAGGGCGACTTAGCGGTTGGACGAATCTTCATCACGTTTATGGCGAAGTTTAATGCGGGTTTTATTTATTTTTTTTGAAGGGGGGGGAGGGTAGTTGGTGAGGTATGAAGAGGGGTGGGGGTCTTAGAATGTATGGATGGGATTGGGGTTATATATATATATATATATATATATATATATATATATATATATATATACCACACACACACACACACACACACACACACACACACACACACACACACACACACACACACATACACATACACACACACACACACACACATGTATACACACATATATATATCTGTCCCCCGTTTTCATCTCTATCTGTCTGTCTGACTCTCTCTCTCTCTCTCTCTCTCTCTCTCTCTCTCTCTCTCTCTCTCTCTCTCTCTCTCTCTCTCTCTCTCTCTCTCTCTCTCTCTTAAAAGCACACAAGCACTTATAACAATCTGCACTATTGAGAGTCCATTGTTTACGCCCGAATGCACAGCAAAGGGAAAAACCATCGAAAAAGAATGATGCAAACGCCAACTTCAATTAAAAAAAACACCTCTGCGACAGTTACGTGTGCTCGCTCGTGGCAAACTCGCTCCATCCGAGGAACACGATCACCTTTGTCGGGGCTCGTAAAATATCCATCACACGCAGGCCACACCTCTCGATCTCTTTTTCCTACCAGAACACGGAGGAAACACCAACACTCACCTGGCGAAGGGATGTCGGGTTCTCTGTCTCTGTCGCCCTCGAGGGAGTCCTTGTCGCAGTCGGCGAAGATGTCGTCGATCTTGGACTTCTGGTCGTTCTTGGCCTTGAGGACGATCTGCGTGGACTGCGGCAGGATCGAGCGGTTGTTCTTGGGCGTGTCATACTCGCTGGCTTGCGTCGACGCCACGGACCGCACCTGCCTCTGGGGGGAGTCGTAGATGTGGGTGGCCGCCCGGGGGACGTCGTAGGTCGTGCCCTGCATCATGGAGTTCCCGCTGATGGTGACCTTGTTCGACCTTGACTTCGAGGACTTGAGGCTGCCGGACTTTTTGTTGCTGCTGCCGCCCGTGTCCAGGTTGGCGTACACGTTGCTGGACTTGGCCGTGCCGTTGACGTTCATGTAGGTGGGCTCCTTCTCGTCCACGTTCTCGTAGACGGGCGCGTCGAACTTGACGTTCTCGTAGTGGAGGTCCGCCGAACTGTGGACCTTGTCATAGTGGTGGTGGAGGCTGTGGTCGGTGGGCCTCGGGCTGTCGTAGATCACCTCGCCCTTCAGGTGGACGTTCTCGTAGTGGTTGTTGCCGCGACACACGTTCTCGTAGTAGGGCGTCCCGCCCACCAGGGACTCGGGGATCTGCTCGTAGTCGGGCTCGGGGACCCGCTCGTAGAGCGACTCGTTGGAGGAGGGCCCGTTGTACCTCACGCCGAGGAGGGACGACGTCCCGGCGGCGCGCGAGCCCTTGCCCTTGCTGCCCTTGTGCCTCGGCAGCGACGCCGAGTGGTACACCGGCTCCTGGGGACTCAGGAGGTCTGGCGTTGACTTGACCATCGTCTTCCTCGCCCTCAGGGTCTTCACAGACTCTAAAATCTCATCCACGGACGGCGCCCTCTGGAGCCTCGTCTTGCCACTTTCTAGCGCGTTGAAGTCCCCCGCTAGGCCATCGTGGAAGCTCTGCGTCCTCGATAAGCCGTACGCGGTGTTGCTGTACTCGTGAGAATAACAATTGAGTCCCTCCTTAAAGCTCTGCGTGCGAGTTATCGAATTAACACCACAGTTTCTCAAGATGCCGACTCTTTCCTTGAAATAACTTAAGTCTTCATTATCAAACTCGGAACCAACACTATTACTCGCATTTGAACCACACGACACACTCTTAAAATTTAAATATGGCTTCCTCCTTGGCAGCGTCACATAACCGCTAAAGTCACCCTCGCTCGTCTGCGTCTGCGCCTCTGCTGCGGCTGTGTACTCGGCGGCGGCGGCGGCGTGAGAGGCTGCGGAGGAGCGTCTAGGTAACGAGCCGTAGCTGTGAGCGACTGACTGCGGCTGCGGGTCGGAGGCGGGACCCGCTGCGGACACGACCACGGAGTTGCCGGTGCTGCCATCTATCCGCACTCGCGTGTAACTACTGCTCCTGCTCCGTTCTCCGCTGGGCGAACTGGAAGTAAAGATATTGTTTTATTAGTATTAATTTGGTGTTTGTGTTATTTCTTTCCCTACAGACGTAATAACTATCCTTTATTTGCCTTCTCTGGATTAATAAATCAAATATCGTCATCCTTTTATCTATTTCTTCTTGAAGCAGCAAGACTACGGCGAGAAATCAGAGGAGGAAAAAATATCTTCCGCTTCAACTCTACGGAACTCCCTCTCCAAGTTTCACGCTAGAATCCCATCAAACTCCAGATTTTACGTAATATAATGTCTATTTTCCCGAGTGTACCTGTTCAATCGGCCATGAAGCGTGAAAGATGAGTAGCTGAACCGGCAACGAATGAACACGAATTTCTGACGACGATACTCTGATTGCCACTTCCCGGGCGAATAAGCATCAATTACGGAGAACCGAAGGGAAGAAATATGGATATTTCAGCGGCGGTCAAGGTGATGTACATATGTTTAGCCGTTGGGAGGTGAAGGTACAGTTTCTGTAGTTGTTGTGATTGTTGTGATTGTTAAAGATGCAGCATACTACATACGTCTTTCGTATTTGATGCTATTAATGCAGGTTTGCAAGGACAAGGAGGCACTAATGACTTGTATTTTTGTCTTTATATTTGCATAAGAATTTACACCTGACTACGCCCATGACTTATAAGTTAAGATAATATATTTGTCCTAAGAACGTGTTTGTCCGATAATTCAAAATTTACATTTTCTTAAAAAAAATAGAGAATGATAAAACAAAAACATACACGAAAGATGGCCACATCTGTCGTGGGGAGAGTCACCCACATTATATCCATAAATAAAATCATCTTTGAAGCGTCGCATTTGCCTTGATTCCGGTATGACAAAAGTTCTATATATATTTATATCGAAGCGTCTCCGTTATATAAGAACGAACGCGTCATTCCTTTTGTCTGGTGTGTATGCAGTCATCTGCCACCTCGCTCTGTCATAGAAAAAAGCTGCCTGCCCTCCTTACCATTGTCTACGGATGGCGTCTTCTAATGAGGGTGCCATGAGCGCTGTTCCTAAGGGATTTTCTTAGTCTTCCTCACGACAATTGCTATCTTAAGTCTGTTCTTCTGTAGGTTTTCTCTCCCTGTTCCTCTCCGTTCGTTTCTTCCTTCCTCTTTTTCCTTCTTCATCTCTCTTTACCCCTCTCCTCTCTATTTTCCTTTCTCTTTCCTTTTTCCTCTCCCTTTACCACTTTCCTCTCCATTTTCCCCACTTATTCCTTCCCTTTTTCCACTCCCTTTACCCCTCTCATCTCCAACTTCCTCTCCCTCTTTCGTTATTTCTCCCCCTCTACTTCTACTTCCCCTCTCCCCCTCCCTCCCTTCCCTAAATCCTTGCACCATCACTCCTTTTCTCTCAATCCCAAGCTGTGGCATCCGCAACCAACCAAAGACCATCCATCACGTTAATGTCACAGAACACGTGTTTCAGAAATTCCAATCACAACAAAGGCCGCCACTGAAGAAATATTTCCCATTCGTGAATGCACGTACTAACAGTGGATATCCCCCCCTTGACAGAGAAATGTTTTGTGATGCACGTACTAACAGTGGATATTTTCCCCCCTTGACGAGAGAAATGTTTTGTGAATGCACGTACTAACAGTGGATATTTCCCCCCCTTGACAAGAGAAATGTTTTGTGAATGCACGTACTAACAGTGGTCAGCCGTCGTAGAGATCCCCCCCCCCCCTTAAAGACCGGCCATTCGAGTGTAATCATTCTCGTCTTTAATGGCCGGATGGGATACACGTCGAGATATTCGAAGACTTCCAAGTGTTTGACCGGACTTTTACCACTCTAACGGATTCGGAAACGCGCCAACACACCGCAGCCGCACACGATACCAACAACCACTGATCGTTTTATGTCACTGGGATTTTCAACTACCTCGTTTCGCCTCGACTCGTTCCGGGGCCAAGTGGTGGTCACAACCCTTCGGATAATAACACGGGAATCTATACCACAGACAATACGGTATTTTGAATGAGATATAAAGAGAAATAGAATTAGGAATTTTGATTATAGAAAAAAAAATCTATACCACAGACAATACGGTATTTTGAATGAGATATAAAGAGAAATAGAATTAGGAATTTGGATTATAGAAAAAAATAAATTATAAAAACGAAATGGAGGCCATCGCGGAAGCAGATATGTAAACAAAAACAAATAATTTACGGAAATAGAAAATGTCTTGAGCTTTGGTTAAAGTAAGTTACCGTGACCGAACACATGTCGCCTGAGCGGTTTATTGTGGTTTCAGGGGCGAGAAAAACTTTATCAAACAGAGAGAGAGAGAGAGAAGAGAGAGAGAGAGAGAGAGAGAGAGAGAGAGAGAGAGAGAGAGAGAGAGAGAGAGAGAGAGAGAGAAGTGAGAAAGGAAAGATAGAGGGGAGAGAGATGGATATGTATATATGCATATATATACACACATATAAACACACACACACACACAGATATATATTTGTATGTTTATATATATACATATATATCTGTGTGTGTGTGTGTGTGTGTGTGTGTGTGTGTGTGTGTGTGTGTGTGTGTGTGTGTGTGTGTGTGTGTGTGTGTGTGTGTGTGTGTGTGCAGTAGCAGATAGATAGATAGATAGATAGAGATAGATATAGATATAGATATAGAGGGAGAGAAAATGAAAGAAAGAATTAGAAAGGGAAATAAAAAAAAAAGAAAGACAAACAGAGAAACACAAGACCGAAGACAGGGAATCGAACACACTCTAATGACATGGTAACAAGAGAGTACTCCCCACCCCACCCCAACCAACCCCCACCCCCGCCCCCCCCCCCCATCTCTACCAACCTGTGGCGTCCTCGGCTCTGGTGCTCCTGCTGGACCTTGAGGGAGGCGCTGGAGGGTGACGTCTGGCACATCTCCATCAGGTCTGCGTTGGAGGACCTAAGTGGTGGCGAAGGAATAAATCTGATTTAGTTTCGTGTATGAACTGGGGACAAAAAATATAAACTCTAGATTATGGATAATGACTTTTTAATGATTATTTGTAAGAGAATTCCATCAAGTAATAGATATAGTCGTGTATGAACTGGGGACAAAAAATGGCTGGATTATGGATAATGACTAAGAGAATTAGTAAAATCATAATTGTAAGAGTATTCCGTAGATGAATTATAGTTTTAAGATATCAAGTAATAGATAGAGCAGCGATAGAAATACAATCGTGTATGAACTGGGGACAAAAAATGGACACTCTGGATTATGGATAATGACTTTTGAATGGTTATTTGTAAGAGAATCACGTAGATGAATCATAGTTTTAAGATATCAAATAATAGAGCAGCGATAGAAATACAAATGAATAAATAAATACGTAATCCCCACATACCACTTCAAATCCACACGAAACATTTATTTCCCAGTAATAAATCTGTGACAGCGAGACTAAATACCTTACGTAATTAGTCCACCAGAGCAATGAACCTCCTATAAACTTTTCACTAAATAGTTACCATAAAATTCTCTCTTTTCGTGAATGCAAATTGGTTATTAGAAATTGCTTTTAGTGTCTCCGTTTTTACTCGAACGGACGAAAAGGGGAAACTATAGAAATCGTAATTTTTTATTATATAATTCTGAGTTCCACGTAATTTATGAATTCTAAGGATGATAATTTTGAGAATCTATACGCAACGTTCTCATACCATAAATAAGAAAGAGAAAGAACAATTTTCCCTTTTTATACTGAGAGGGGAAGAAAGAGAAAGGTACAAATATGGATAGAGAGAGAGAGAGAGAGAGAGAGAGAGAGAGAGAGAGAGAGAGAGAGAGAGAGAGAGAGAGAGAGAGAGAGAGAGAGAGAGAGAGAGAGAAAGAGAGAAAGAGGAGAGAGACAGAAAGAGAGACAGAGAGACAGATAAAGAGACAGAGACAGCCAGACAAACAGGAAAAGAAAGAGAAAAAAGTGAGAAGAACGAGAAAGAGCGAAAAGAAAGAAAGAAAGAAAGGAAAAAGAAAAAAAAAAGGAGCAGCAAGAAAATAGGCGTAAAATTACCCTCCCCCCCACCCCCCACCACCCTCACATTGTTCACTCTCCGCCAGCCCATGAACACGACGCAAGGCACAGACCTCATGCTTGAAAAGGGAACAAATGACCCATGACCTTGCTCCCTTTCTCTCTCCCTTAGAAAGAGGAAAATTGAGGGAGAAATACGGAACAGTTTGTAAGGTAAGAGGCCAGCGTCCCGTGAAGCTCGGATAATGCGAGAATATTCGAAGAGTGGAAAGGGCTAATATCATGGTGAGTGGAGAACGGCAGTGGGGGTGTATTGAGTCCTTCCCCTCGTCTTCCCCTCTCCTCCCCCTTTTTTTCTTTTTTCTCTCTCTGAAACACGTAAGATGTACTTACGGAGGGGGAGGGGGAGAGGGGAGGAGGGGAGGGGCCTTCACTTAACGGTTCGGTTTTCAGAGCAATCAATCCGATACGGATGAACAGCAGCGGAGACAGGCAGTGAAATGTGTGTGTGTGTGTGTGTGTGTGTGTGTGTGTGTGTGTGTGTGTGTGTGTGTGTGTGTGTGTGTGTGTGTGTGTGTGTGTGTGTGTGTGTGTGGTTGTGTGTGTGTGTGTGTGATTTATGTTTTTATCTTTTCTTATTATCATTTGTATGTGTTTCATCTTATTCTATATCAATTTTTATCTATTCATTTTATTTTTTATCATATTTTTATGTTTTATGTTTGTGCGTTTCTCTATTCTCCACCTTCGTTATCTTCTTTCCCTTCCATTTCTTCTTATTCTCCTTCTTCGTTCTCTTGTACCCTTCCCATTTCTTCTATCTCAATTTCTCTTCATTTTTCTTGTCTTTTCTTCCTCCATTTCCTTCTCCTTCTCCCTTTTCCCTAATCTTTCCCTCCCTTTCCCTCCTTTTCTCCTCCCATTTCCTTCTTCTCCTTCTCCTTTCCTTCCTCTTCTCCTTTTCCCTTCCTCTCTCCCTTTCCCTCCTTCTCCCTTTCCCCTCCTCTTGTCCTTTCCTTTCCCTCTCCTTTCCTCCTCCTTTCCTCCTCCTTCCTTTCTCTCCTCTTCTCCCTTTTCTCCCTTTCCCTCCTTCCTTCCCTTTTCTCTCCTTCCTTTCCCTTCTCCTTCCCCTTTTCTTCCTCCTTTCCTCCTCCTCCCTTTTCTCTCCTCCCCCTTCCCCCCTTTACCCCCATGGACACTCACCTCACATCGTCCTGGTACTGAGGCCGACCGTTGATGAAGAGCACCTGCTCATACGTTCCCTGGTCCTCCAAGGTGTTGAGCTCGTCCTCCAAGTAGTCCCCACCTCCTCCTCCTCCTCCTCCTCCACCTCCTAACCCGTAGCCGTTGATGAGGTCAGCAGAGACGCCGTTGGGGTCATCCGAGGTCACGCTCCAAGCCTCGCTGCTGCTGCTTCCGTAACAGCTGCTGCCTCGGGATGACCTTCTTCGGGATTCCTTCTGGCGGTTTCCTGAGGGGGAGATGTATAGGGGGGGGGGTTAAGGTCAGCGGAGGTCAGAGGTCAATGGATGTAAAAGATGACTGGATATGAATGATTCAAATGAAGTTAATAATCGAATGATATGAATATTCCATTGCGGTGAACCATATATGAAAAAAAATAAAGAGAAAAATATAGGGAAAATAATAGTACAAAATGATAATAACAATGATATATATATATATAAATATATATATATATATATATAGAGAGATAGAAGATAATAGATAGATAGATAGATAGATAGATATATATACAAAATACAATCAAAGAATAAAAA
>NW_020871771.1:215205-222705 GCF_003789085.1 Penaeus vannamei
AATAATATAATATATAAATATATATAAATATATGTATTATGAAAAGACAAGAGGAGTGAGAGAGGAGAGAGAGAGAGAGGAAAGAAGGTGAGGATGAGAGAGGAGAGAGGAGGAGAGAGAGGGTGGGTGGGAGGAGAGAGAGAGAGAGAGGAGGAGACGAGAGAATGCAGAGAGGGAGAGAGAGAGAAGATTGGAAAGCTAGATAGTATGATACGTATATTATATATATATACATATATAATATGTTGTATGATAAAATATCATTCAGGTGTAGTACATGTATTATACACACTTATATGTAATGTTTTTTATCATTTTCTGTCTTTTCGGTATTTATTCATGAGTTTCCATAAAAATATGAAAATGGATGTTCTGACACAGTAAAGAAAACGAAAATCTTTAGAGTATAACTCAACAAAAATATTTATCGCAAGCTGTTTCCCATTGTACTAGTCGTCCCCTATCATCATAGAAAATGGGAACAGAACCTGCATGTTAAACTCTAAGAGAAAACCGTAGATTCATGTATGGCTAACTAAAGTAGAAAAATAAATCTATGTATTTTATCTGTATGTACGAAAGTTACACCCTCACTTTATTAGATTTTACATATACACTTTTTCAAGTTATTGAATTTTAACGTTTTTCCTTCTTCAATTCCATGAACCTTTCTTTGCTTGTTTTCAACATTTATTGATTAATCTCTATGAAGCTGTGTTTTCTGAAAGATGGAAACCCGCCATACGGCACTGAATTGACGAAGAGAACGACAAGGTTAAAGATTCTGGAGAACATTCATTTCATAGAGTAGTACTCAAACCAATTTTTATATTATCTACTACTCACTAATGTTGAAATATTAATCGACTAACTATGTCTAATAGGCATATATATAGGTTTCGTTGTTATGTACTATTCTCAGGTGAATAATTTCATTCATCTCTATTATCGTTTAAGTCTTATACCTTTTTTCAAGATTTATCATGAGCGGACTATCACATTTTTTTCGTTTAGCCAGTGGTGTGACACAGCAAATAAAAAGATAGCAGCATTTTCTTTTCATTGTAGTCGATTAGAAGTGTTTTATTCTTTGGTGTAAAGCGTTTATAATTGTTTGATATTGACGTGATTGTCAACATTTTTAATGATCGTTTTTAAGAAAAGACAATTTTGCTGTATCGTACTAATCTCACTACTTCGATCACCGAGATATCAATCTACACAGCACACAACACTAGCTAAGCTAGAATGTATTGATCGTACGTGAGTATGACACGCGTAAGCGTCGATCACAGCACTACACACAACACACACACACACACACACACCACCACACACACACACACACAAATACACAACACAACACGCACACTATCTACACACTAGACACCACGCAACTACATGCACACACACACAAGCAGAAGAATGAGTTTAAAGTGTTCGCAGTAAAAAAGAAGTAAAAGTGAAAAGAGAGAGAGAAAATGGCACAGAGAAGAACGGCAAAAAAAGAAATAGAAAAGGAAGAAAAAGAAAAAATGTTATTAAGAATGGGACATTGCTGTGATGTAAGTTGAAGAAAAAAAAAATGTTGAATGAAAGTTGTCTGTATGTACGAAGAAGTAAGAAGAAAGAAGACGCAGGATCAGAAAAAGGGATAGTGGAGTAGTGGTGGGTGAAGATAAACGGAAGACAAACTTGCCAACTGAGATGTAGTGTAGATGCTGGTCTGTTTTGTTTTGTGTGTGTGTGTTTTGTTTGTGTGGTGTCTTTCTTTTTTCTATTAATATTCTAGTTGCAGAAGCATTCATTCTATACTGTTCTGGAAAAGTCAATAATGGATTTAAGAATAAGCTGAGTAAGATTTGATTCGTTTCTGTCGATTGTGTGTTTGTGTGATGATTGTTCTGTATGTATAAGTGAGTAATAGTGCTTATAGTGAGTTGTGCTTCTCGCTCACGTATACTGAAATATCCCTTATTATATTTAGAAGTCAATTTCATCTCTTCTCTCATCTTTGACTCCCTTTCGTTCTCTCTCTCTCTCCTTTTCTTCCCCTAAATCTTCTCTCCATGCTGTAGAAGATTGTCTCCTTCCCTCCCCATCTCTCTTCTTCGTTTAAAACCTTCATCCTATATAATATCTGTTCTCTCTTTTTCTACATAATCGTCCCCCTCGCTTATACTTAACATCATCGTTAATCAGTCGTGGCTCCTTCTCTTTCTATCTGTTGCTCTTTGCTGCGTTTCACTATCATAATCGGTGTTCTCAAATATTCCTCTTTCTAAAAAAAACAATCCCTCTAAAACTCCTAATACTCAATAATGTACACGTGTGCTAAATTCTCTCGCGTAATCTTGCGTGCAGTTTCATAGCAGTTTCTTCTACTCCCTCTCGAATACATAAAAACATGCTCTCTCTCTCTCTCTCTCTCTCTGTCATCTCTCTCGTCTTTCATGTGTATATAAATGGACCTAAGGCTCATAAAACAACATTTACATCCAATTTATTAAGAAACATACCAGATTCAAAGGAAAAAACACACATTACCCACACTATTTACTGCACACTTTAGCGTTTTAAGATTGCTTCAAGCATAGAAGAGACAAGAAAACACAAAAAAAAAAATCCCTCCACCCACTCACTTCGCGCTTCCACATAAAGAAAAAACCACATAGAACATACTCTCTCATCTCATCATGCCATACGGAGTATATACTAAAAATCATAGACATATACAAGCATTTCTCCCTCTATATAAACTATATTCTCGAGAAAGAAAAAAAGAAAAAGAGGAGAGAAAAAAAAACAACACTTACTTTTAGACTCCGATACTTCTATCCTCGTCCTTCTTCTCCTCTCCTTCTTCTATCCCGCTTCTCTCTTTATATTATTACTCCCTCTTACCTTCTTATTCTCCCCTTTCTACTACTCTATTCTCCCTCTCCTTAATATCTTTCTCCCTTTTTTCTTTTTTTACCTTCTTCTCCTCTCTCCTTCTTTCTACCCTCTCTACTTCTTTCTTCCCATCTTTCCTTCTTATTTCTACCCTTCTCCTTCTTATATCTCCCTCTCCTTCTTTCTCCCTCTCCTTCTGTCTCCCTCTCCTACTTATTTCTTCCTCCCTCCTTCTTTCTCCTCTCCCTTCTTTCCCCATTCTTTCTCTTCCTACTCTCCTTCTTTCTCCCTCTCCTTTTTTTATCTCTCCTCCTTTCTTCTTCTCTCTCTCTCTCCCTCTCAATGTGAGAAGGTTAACGTAAATCAGCAATAATCCGAATGACGTCGTTAAGTGCAAATGAGACCTTGAAAGGGGTCACGTAATAAAAGAAATGTAAAATGCTTGTTTAGATAATGGCTGTTAATGTTTTGTTATTGTTAATATGTTTGCATAATGTGCATTTTCGTCGGCGTTAGCGAGCGGGGTTCCCTTATAAGTGAGCATGCGTGTTGACAGATTTTTAAAAACATCTTTTGAAAGAAAGGAAAGAATGTTGTTGCACTTTGCACACATAAACACACGGACACACACCACACCACACATATAGACACACACACGCACACACACACACACACACACACACACACACACACACACACACACACACACACATACACACACACACACGCACACAAACACACACACGAGCGATTCCACGCACGATACACCGGTGACCTTTAAAAAAAAAAAACAATAAAAAAAAAACAACCAATTTTACCAATATTTCCATCATCTTGAACATAATCCCCAATTCCTAACACCTCATTCAACACGCGCCATCCCTCATCAGATCACAGGACGAGTGCACGCCCTCGGCCTCGAAACGTCATTGCTCAAGCTCAAGCGAACGCGCGGTCACAAGACACACGTACCAGCACACGCGAGGCAGACAGGACGTGCTGCGAAGACCTGGCTCTGTGATTCCGGGTTTGTATAGTGACTCGAGTGGGTGGGTCAATATGGAGGCCGCGGTCCACCTGTGTAAATTGAGAAGTGACGCATAGGCGAAGAGAGAATGGTGTATGTAGGATGTTTGAAAGAGAAATAGATGGATCGATGTAAGGGAGGGTAGGGAGGTAGGTGAGGTGTATGGAGGGACGGTGAGGAGGGGGTAGGGATGGACGGAGAGATGACGAAGAAGAATCAGAGAGAGAGATGACAGATAGAAATATGCGACGAGAGAAGAATCATCAGACATATTAGGAGACGAGAGAATGAGAAATAGATCGACATGAGAGATGAGGAGTGACTTTGGAGGGATTGAAGTGATTATCCTTAATGAAGTATGAGAGAAGAGAGATACGTAATCGAAGAGAGGAGAAGAGAGAGATTGATGGAGAGAGAGAAATGAATGATGAGAAATGATGGGAGAGATTTGAGAAGAGAGAAAGAAGAGAGAGGGGGGAAGATCAGAGAGAGAGAGAGGGAAGTATGATAGAGAATAGAGAACGAAGATGAGAGTTATGAGATGAGAAAGAGAGAGGAGCAAGAGAGAAGATAGTGAAATCGACGAGGATGAGATAGAGAGAGAACCAATATGCGAGGAGAGTGAAGAGGAGGGAGGTATGAGACTAAATAGCTAGATGTGGTAGGTATAATAAGAATGGTTATGTTTATACTATAAATATTGTCGATATCGTTAGCTACGTTAGAGCTATTAGACAAAAATATAGATAGATATACATATGGATAGGTAGATAGGTAGAGCGACAGAAATATAAAGATACAGATGGACACCTGGTTCTCGCTTTATCCTTCAAAACCACACACACAAAAAAAAGACAAACACATACACACAAAAACACAAATACAAAAAAAAAACACAAACACAAAACACAAAAAAACAAACAAACACAAAAAGCACAAGCACAAACACACGCACATAACACACAAAAAAATGTATGATACCTTCTTTTCTTTAACTATAACCTACCCCTCTCCCTCTATTTTTCCCTCCATTCTACCTCAACTTTTAACAAGAGATTCGATCCCTCAAAAGGAAGCGCAAATTCTGCTAATCACTCGCATCTGCAGGTAATTACCGATTGAGGGCGGGTCCTCGCACTCGGCTAATTGCTCTCCAGGTGCTGAGGAGGTAATTAACGAGGCTGAGTCAGATATGACACCTGGATGCGTCGAGTACCTTCACCTCACACTCTAAATTCGTACATCGGTTTTGTCAATTAGATTCCTTTTAAGAGCTTATTTTAACTTATCTATTTTATAACAATTGCCCAAAGTACCCAATTTCACTGTAATCACTCACTTAAAAAAGATGCTCTCCCTATAACAACGAATGATAAAGTCACGATTAGTAAGTATGTCGTTCGCGCTAATTGACTACTTGGCAACTCAGGTCTGCTATACACTGCTTGAAGTCAAAGTCTACGGGTTTAGTTTGCCCGTGTTGGTGGGTGGGAGGGACTAAATACGTTTTCTGTTCTTCAAAATATGGATTTCAGTATGGTGGTTAGTAGGTCGAGTCATATGGAAATAAAGGTATCTTATGTGTAAGTAAATAAGTAAAATGAATAAGGTTGACTGAAAGAACGTACATAATGTAGAATACATATCGTGTTGAGTCGCGGAGGCTGTATTGAAACCGAACTAGCTCGATATAAAAAGAAGGAAAATAATTCCGAATATTTCTTCTTCTTTTCCTTGTCATTCTTCCATTTTTAGTTTGAATCCTACATGGCAAAGTTTAAACTCCTCAAATATGTTCTGTTTTTCCTCGAGTTACATTTCCACCCGATAAGGTTCGATCTTAAATTCCTAAAACTTATATAAGTATTATTTTTCCAAAAGTAATATTTTTTCCCGATACCTGACCTGGGATGCAACCAAAGACAGAGAAAGTGGAAAGGAGGATGGAAGGGAGAGAGGCAGAAGGGAGGGAAGGGAGGAAGAGAGGAAGGCAGAAGGGAGAGAGAGGGAGGGAGGAAGAGGGAGAGAGGAGAGAGAGAGAAGGAGGAGAGAGAGAGAGAGAGGAGAGAGAGAGAGAGAGAGAGAGAGAGAAGAGAGAGAGAGAGAGAGCAGGAGGGAGGGAGAGGCAGAGAGAGAGGCAGAGAGGCGGAAAGAGGGAGAGATAGAGAGGGAGGGAGAGAGGAGGGAGGAGAGAGAGGAGGCGGGGGAGGGAAGGCGGAAGGGAGAGAGAAGGGAGAGGGAAGGGGAGGAGGTAAAACCAGAGAGAGGGAGGAAAAAGGAAAGAAGAAGAGGGAGAGAGAGATTTTAGAACAGGAGTAGAACCCACTGGACCAAAAAACGTCGATAATCGCACAGGCCAGAAATTGATAAGCAGACACAACGAAACGTGCGAAAATAGAACTATTGATTCGAGGACTGTCAGCTGACCAGGTGTGGCCCGATGATAATAATCGACTCACAGGTAGGACTTCCCATCCCCCTTCCCTCCTGTTTTTCTTTCCCTTTCTCTCCCTTTCACCCTTTCTCTACTTTTACGCGCTTCCTTCTTTATACTTCCTTCTTCTTGTTTCTTTCTCTCTCTCTTCTCCTTTCCTTTCAATTCTTCCTTCCTTTATCTCCTTTCCTTACCCCTCCTGCCTCCTCTTCCTTCCCTTTCTCTCCCTTTCACCCTTTCTCTACTTTTATGCGCTGTCTTCTTTGTTTCTTTCATCTCTCTCTCTCTCTCTCTCCCTTTCACATTTCTTCCTTCCTTTATCTCCTTTCTTTACCCCTTCCTATCTCCTTTCTCTAATTTCTCCCTCCTCTTCCTTCACTCCTCACCCTTCTCCCTTCTTCACCCCTCCCTATCACCGTTCTCTAATTTCTCCCTCCCTCCTTCCTCCATCTCTCCCCTCTCCCCTCCACCCCTTTCTCCTCCTCCCTCCCTCTCTCCACCCCTTCCTCCCGCCTCCCCCCTCCACCGCCCCCAACACCCCGAAACAATTAGGGTGTGACGGCTTGCCCCCTTGCCCTATTTCGGGGCCTTAATGAGGAGTGGAAAGAGGGAAATGGGGGAAGGGAATTGTAAATGAGCGGAAGTAGGAGAGAACAGGGATAAAATCTGCGGAAGTGGAGAATGGGAAGGAAGAGAAAGGAGCAGCGATACACACACACACATGTATAATTGTACATACGTATGTGTGTGTGTATGTATGTATGTATGCATGTTATACATGTGCATATATGTATATAGATAGATAGATAGAAAGATAGATAGATAGAGTGGGAGAAGGGAGAGAGAGAGAGAGAGAGAGAGAGAGAGAGAGAGAGAGAGAGAGAGAGAGAGAGAGAGAGAGAGAGAGAGAGAGAGAAGAGAGAGAGAGAAAGAGAGACAGGCAGAAAGACAGAACCCGAGACAGAGATAAAAAACAGAAAAAAAACACCGAATAAAGGAATGATAAAAAACGGCAATTAAAAAAAAATAAAAAAAATAAAACACACGAAACAAACAAACAAACGCACTGGAAAATTCCAAGCGCATATATCAGAATTAAAAGGAAACCAACAAAAAACGGAGAAAATACCTTATAAGGAAATGG
>NW_020871771.1:227705-237705 GCF_003789085.1 Penaeus vannamei
TACTTTTATTTTTCTTTCTTGTTGTTCTTCTTGTTCTTCTTCTTCTTCTTCTTCTTCTTCTACTTCTTATTCTTCTTCTTCTTCTTCTTCTTCTTCTTCTCTTTCTTTTTCTTCTCCTTTTTCTTCTTCTTGTGTAATATTTTTCTGTGCCTTCTTTTTCATCTTCTGCCTCTACATCTTCATCTTTCTTCTTCTTCTTGTGTTATATTTCCTGTTCTAAGATTCTTCTCCGTTCTTTTCTGTTCTGAGGTTTTATTTTTTTTTATTATTATAATTATTTTCTTTGCGTAATATTTTCTGTTCTAAGCCCTTCTTCAGTATAAAATTTCTTATATCGAAAAAACCGCTATTCTCTGTTTGTATATCACGTTCAACTTTTGCAAAATTGGTCACCATTTGATAAAAAAAAAAAAAACGTTAAACCATGACAGTTACGCTACAAATTTTTGAATGTCACATTGCCAGATGTACAACAATCACACGAATTCAAGTTACATGCCACTTACTTTTAAGACCGATGACGGTACAAGAAACAAATGGACTATAACCACATACCATTAATACTTATAATAAATCTATCATCTTTCTAAAAATAGTCGAGTGATGATAACAGCTGTATCCTTTGTACGGTGACAATAACGGCCCAGTCTTAAGCGCTGGTAAAATGCAAAATTGTGTCAAGGGTTTCGAACAATCGGCAATTTGCAAAGTTGCATGGCGGCGAAGATCAAGTTGTTGACCCGGGGGAGGGGGGGGGGAGGGGGGAGGGGGGGAAGGGGGGGGAGGGGGATGGGGGAGAGGGAAGGGGAAGGGAGGGATAGGAGGAGGGGGAGGGGGATAGGAGGAGGGGGAGGGGAGAGGAGAGGGGGAGGGGGAGAGGGGGAGAGGGGAGGGGAGAAGAAAGGATTTTAAACAAGGGGATGGTTGTTAGGAAGATTGTGATAGTGGTGGAGGGGATGGTGGTAGTGGGGAAGGGAAGGGAGGGGGACGGAGGGAGGGGAGAGTGGAGGAGAGAGGAGGAGGAGAGGAGAGGAGAGAGAGAGGGAGAAGAGAAGAGAGGGGAGGAGAGGAGAGGAGGTGGTGGAGGAGGAGGAAGAAGAAGAAGAAGGTGGTGGAGGAGAAGATTAAAGAAGAAGAAGACAACGACGACGAGAAGAAGAAGAAGAAGAAATAGAAGAAGAATCAGAAAAAAAGTAAAAGAAGATAAGAAGAGCAAGAGAAATAAGAAGAGCCTCACATGCTCCTTAAAATCTCTTCACCTCTTTACCTCCATCTTTCAACCTATCTATCCACTTCTTCGTCTTTTATCCTCTTTATCTATTCTTTCCTTTACATTCGGCATCCCTGCGTGACAGCTAAGCACGTTCCGCCATGTTGTTTCTTCCGGATAATAACCCTTAGTATACATTAATATTTCCGGTTGTCGAGAAATAATTACCATGGGGGGAATAGTGGCATAACTCTGTTTTCCGTAAGCGTGGGATCGTGTTTGTATGTGTGGGCGTGTTTGTTTGTTGTGGTGTGTTTGTCTTGTTTGTGTGTGTTTGTGTGTGTGTGTTTGTTTTGTTTGTGTGTGCTTGTCTCTGTTTTGTCTCTGTTTGTTTTTTTGTTTGTGTGATGTGTGTATTTGTTTTGTTTGTTTGTGTGTGTGTGTTTTGTTTGTGCGTGTGTGTGTGTTTGTGCGGTGTGTTGTGTATGTGTTGTGGTGTGTGTTTGTGTGTACGTGTGTGTGTGTGTGTGTGTGTTTTGTGTCTGTATGTGTAAACGTGTGTTTTGATGTTCTTTAACAACATAATTGCATATAGTCTAATATAAATGGCTTAAGATAATTAAATGACTAAAGGAACACCATACCTAAATATGAAGATGAAAGAGTGATGGACAAGTTAATTATTCAGATTTATTTACAAGCATTTCCTGGCACGAATATCTACATTCCTGGGTAATTTTTCTACTGATAATATATTTCATAAAGGAATTTTACTCAAGATTTCTGTGACCGGGGTTTAAACTCTCAAACTCAAAATATCCAATAATAAAGATTAGAAAAAGAAGATAAATACAGAATAGATAAAATCATGAATTATCCACAAAAAAAAAAAAAAAAGTTTCGTCCAAAATAACACGCCCACGAAATCCTAAACCTCTCGCCACCTCACCTTCACCCTCCACCAAGCCTACCCTCATCCATCCTTCCCAGCCCACCCTCACCGCCAATGCTCACCCTCTCCAACTCACCCTCACCTCCCCCGCCCTCACCCTCACCCAACTCACCCTCACTCTCACGCTCTCCCAACCCGACCTTCACCCTCAGCCCCCCTCCCACCCAACCTCACCCTCACGTCTCCCACCCCCTCACCCTCTCCAACCACCCTCACCAAACCACCTCACCAACCCACCTCACCCACCCTTCGCCCTCCCCTGCCACCCTCTCCCAACCACCCTCACTCTCCCAACCCACCCTCACCCTCACCCAACCCACGCTCACCTCACCCAACCTACCCTTCACTCTCACCACCCTCACTCTCCTCTACCTTCACTCTCCCTTACCCACCCTCACCCCCTAAACCTCACCCTCTCCCAACCCACACTCACTCTCCACCCCACCCTCACCCTCACCCAAACCCACCCTCACTCCTCCCAACGCACCCTCACCCTCACCCAACCCTCACTCTCCCCCACCCTCACCCTCACCCACCCAACACCTCACCCCAACGCACCCTCACCCTCACCCCTCACTCTCCCCCTCACCCTCACCCAACCCACCCTCACGCCCCCAAATTTGTATTCCAGCGGCCGCCCCCCTGTAAACAAAGTGCCGACAGACGCGTGTTTGGCCGGCGGAACCACGACCGCCCCGACTCGTCAATGAACGCTTTGGGGAACTTTTATCATAGTCTCGCCAGCAGCCTTTGCATTATTCCGCGCCTGGCTCTTTCGGGATATGTAAATCAATTAGTAAATACTTCAGAAACGACTATTTAATCAGTCATTAAGGGGGACGTGACTGCTATTACGGGCTCGGAACGGCGCGGGTATTTGCATGGGAATGGCGTCTGGCGGAGGCACCTGCAGAGCATTCCCGTCCGCTGGGATCTCGGGGCTGCTCTTGCTCTCGTCCTCCTGTGCTTGCTTCTTGCTTCTGTTTGCTTCTCCTCTGCTTGGTTCTCTTTTTTTCTTGGTTGTCTGTTTGATATTGCGTTTTTTTCTTTGTTTTCTGTTAAGTTTTTGGTGTTTTTTTTGTTTGTTTTTATGTTGTGAGATGGTTTGAGTGATTGGAGTCTTTCATTCATCTTACTCTTTCCTAATTTTAATCGTCTATCTTTCTTTCTCTCCATTTGATGTATCCCTATTCTCCCCCTTTCCTCATTCCCCTTTATTTATTTATTTATTTCAATCTTCTCTATCTCTTCCTTATTCTCCAATTGAAATATTCCTCCTTTTTCCCTTTCTTTCTCTCTTAATTCCAATCTCTACATCTCTCTACATCTTTCTTATTCTCCAATTGAAATATTCCTCCCTTTTTTCCCCTTCCACTCCATCTCTCTCTTCCTCTAAACGAACAGAATCTCTCTTTTCTCACTACGACTTTCTCGTTTATGAAAAGTCGTCTGAACATCTGGCCGGCGAATGAAACTTTTCAAAATGTCTCGGCCATGTATTTCCTTTTTAATTTCTGTGTCGTAAGCATGAGGTTATTGTACTAACCGTCCGGATGACTTTCCTGGAATATGCTAATTTCTCTCTGATTATCATTTTTGTCAAAAGATGGAGAGAGGGAGATGGAGAGGGAGAGGGAGGGGGAAGGGAGAGGAGAGGAGAGGGAGAGGCAGAAGAAGGAGAAGGAGAGGGAGAGAGAGAGGGAGAAGGGGAGAGGGAGAAGGAGATGGAGAAGGAGAGGGAGAGAGAGAGGGAGAAGAAAGGGAGACGGATAGAGAGAGAAAGAGAAAGATGACTATATTTAAGTCAGGAAAGGGGAAATAAATTATTACATAACCAAATAAGACTGCATTCACCTCTCCAACAAATGAAATCGCAAGAAAAGAGCAAAAACAAACAAAAAAAAAACAACAAGAAAAACACACTTTCAGGCTCAAGTTTCATTGTTTCCTCCTAATTCTCACGCCCCTCCTCCACCCCCTCCTCACCCCCCTCCTCTTATGGCAACCCACCGGATACAAATTATACATTTTTCCTGTCTTGTTCTGTTTTATCATACCCGCCTTTATTCTCATCTCGTCAAATTCCCAACCACTTCAATTATTTAAGTAATTTTGAAAGAAAGAAAAAAATACGTGTAATCTTATTATATATTTTGACACATTACATCGTATTGTTCTCGTATTTTGACATTTTAAATCAAATTTTATACCAGAAGACTGAGTTGTTTTGTCCGTACGCATTTTTTTTTCTTTTTTAAGAAATAAATTTGAATCATAGGAGAAAATTAGAGTTAAGAAAAAGGAAAATGTTATAAAATACGACAAAAGTATATCATAAGAAACTCTATTCTATTTTGCATTCATCCTACGTTATCTTCAACATCTATTTGTATGGATATTGCAAGCCAGATGCAAGCCTGATCTCGGCATTTAATAGTTGTTAAGGACTTCCTGTTGCTAAGTACTTTTCATTGCAAATTTTCTTGCTTGTTTTCCAATCACTTTATGTCCATCTGTTGAACTTTTGCTTTCTTTTTCTTTTTTTTCTCTATTTCTCTATATCTCTTTTTCTTCTAGTCTTTCTCTTCCTTTCTGTCTGTCTGTTGTCTGTCTGTTTCTGTTTCTGTCTGTCTGTCTGTCTGTCTGTATCTCTCTCTCTCTCATTCACTCCATCTATCTCTCTGTCTGTATCTCTCTCTCTTTTATCCACTCACTTTTATTATCTCTTCCACGTCCTCATCTTCCTCTCCATTCCCCACAGACATCACGATTTCATTCTCGCCATATCCTCCACTCCCTCTCTCTTCACCTCTTCTTCTGACCCTGTTTCTCTCCCCTCCCCCTCCCCTGTCTCCCCCTCCCTCCCTCCCCTTCCTCCCCTCTTCTCCCCATCCTCATTCACCTTCCCCGGCCCCTCTCACCCCCCACCCCCCTCACGCATGCATTGTGGTCCTGTAAGCAAGCATTATGCAAGCACCAGTGAGTGCTCATATTACCTTGCCATTGTGTGCAGTTCATTGATAGCAACAAAAGGAAAAGAGATGCGCTGAGGGGGTGAGGGGGGTGAGGGGAGGGGAGGGGGGAGGTGAGGTGAGAAGAGGAGGGAGGTGAGGGGGAAGGTGAGAGGAGGGAGGGGAGGGGAGGGGTAGGTGAGGTGAGGTGAGGGGGGAGGGTGAGGTGAGAAGAGGAGGGAGGTGAAGTGAAGGGGGAGATAAGAAGAGGGGGAGAGGTGAGAGGAGGGGGGTAGGTGAGGTGAGGGGTAGAGCTTTGAGGGGAAAGGGGGGGGGGGTATGTTACAAGTGGTCTCTTCAAGTCTAGAAGATATGGAGAGATTAGAAATCTTTTTTTTCTTTTATGAATCCTCATCGATTACAAAAGTAAAAAATCAAAAAGTAAAAAAAAAATACTCAATCATTATATACAAAAAATAGTTACTAGAAGATGAGAGATAAGAAACGTGAATAAAAATATCAAACCACAGTATAAGAAAAAGCAAAAAAATCATATTCAGTCAGAACACAAACAAACAAACAAACAAACACTACAGCCATATCCAACCTCAACAGACCCTCGAAAAATAAAAATTAAAAGCGGGGAGGTTAAATCCTTCCATTAATTAATTTTTAACTCGATGGGATGTAATAAAATTCCCTTCCTTGACTCACATATCCCGTTTTTCTCCCTTCCTCGCTCCTTCCTCTCTTCGTAACTGTCATAAATGTCAACTGTCATAAATATCAACTGTCATAAATGTCATCTGTCATTAATGTCATCTGATTTCATATCTATTTGGGGTAGAAAAAGAAACGGAAAACGAAGAGGGAGATGGAGAGATGGAAGAGATAAGTAGACGAAGAGTGGAAAGGGGGAGATGGAGAGATGGAAGAGATAAGTAGACGAAGAGTGGAAAGTGAGAAGTGAGAAAGAGGGATAGATAGATAGGGAGGTAGGGAGTGTGAGGGATGAAGGTGATAAAGAGAGGGAGAAATGGAAAGAGAATAATAAGATGTCAAGTAAAGATTGAGAAGAGGGGGAAGACAAAGAGACTGTTATAAAAGAAAGAAAGAAAGAAAGAAGAGAAAATATACATGCAAAAATATCGAAATGAACATCGCAACTGCATAAGAGAGTTCCAGCCTTGCAAGGTCATTAGTGAAGAGACTCACTGCAATATTCTTCCTCTAATTCCCTAACATCATTTATCCTCATTATCTTCCTCTGTGTATACTCTCTCTCTCATACATACATATACATATATACATACATAATTACATACATACATAGATATACATATATACATACATACATAGATATACATATATACATATATATATACATACATAGATATACATATATACATATATATATATACATACATATATATATATATACATATATATATATATAATATATATATATAAATATATATATATATATATATATACATATACATATATACACACAATACATATTTTTGTGTGTATGTATGTATCTATACACACATACATGTGAATATATACATACACACACACATACACACAACACACACTTCTAAGCATTTCCAACAATTTTCAAAGCCAATCGTTGCCTAACCTCTACAAAAATAAAGGCAAAATGCTCAACAATAATCTTTACAAACAAACTCAAATATTAAATAAGAAAACGCAGATAAGAAAGGGGAAGAGAGAAAAGAGAAGAGAACGAAAATGCAGAAAGAAAAGAGAGAGAAAAAAGAGCAGCGTTGCACCGCCTCTCCCCCCCCGCCCCTCTCCCAGCGCACCGGAAGAGCGAGTCACACCGCCGACCGACCGACCTAGCCAAGGCGGAGCCAGCCAAATCATCCTCTTCGTCTACTCCTCCTCCTCCTCCTCCTCCCTCTACTTCTTCTTCTTCTTCTTCTTCTCCACCTCCGTCTCCAACTCCTTCATTCTCTCCCTCCCTAGCGAAGACGCGTTGGACCCCCGATCCCTTTAAGCGCGGCGTGGAGTCCTCCCTCAACCCCCGGCGGCAAACAGCACCTCATAAAGCCCAGCCGCACCCGCACGTCGAGGGGGCAGGCGGGAGGCGGGCCGGGTGTCGCCGGGTGGGCGGGGCTTACCTAGGAGTGGAAGCATGACGTCATCTTCGCCGCGCTCGCTCGCTCACCTCCTCCGCTTCCGGTCCAGGTAAGCCCCGCGACCCCGATTACGTGAACGCTTGGGTGCGATAAGCGGATTGTTCTACTTCCTCCGGTCGGTCTTCGTTGATTATCCCACTTCTTCTTTCTTATGCTTGTGTCTTTGTTCGCAAATGGGTAAAAAATCGAGGAAATAGAGGGCGTTGATTCCCAAGGGTCGTACTAGGCGAGAGGGTCGTCCAGCAACAGGTACGCCGCGAATGTGGTCGTAGAGCCAAGGGAGGAGGAGGAGGAGGAGAAAGAGGAGGAAGGGGAGGAAGAGGAGGAGCGAAAAGAAGTAAAGGATTGCGACGGAGGAGAAAGATGGATAAGGGAAGAAAGTTGAAGAAGAGGAATGAACGAGGAAAAGACGATGACCAAGAAAGAGACGAAGATATAAAGAAAACCGTAAAACAAAGAGAGAAAAAAAACACACACGAAAGAAAATACAACACAAACAAAAAATAACAAAACACAACCAAAACAACAACACCGAAAACGAACAAATAAACGAAAAGACGCAAGAAAACCGAAACGGAGACCCCGGGCAGTCGACGCACAGACAGGGCGGAGAGTCGTTAGCACTTATGAGACGCTATCCATAGAAATACGAAAGTTTCCGCGTGATTCTTCCCTTCCACTTGGAGATGCAAGGAGAAGGAGCGAGAACTAGGGAGGGAGAGAGAGGATAGAGAGAGAGAGAGAGAGAGAGAGAGAGAGAGAGAGAGAGAGAGAGAGAGAGAGAGAGAGAGAGAGAGAGAGAGAGAGAGAGAGAGAGAGAGAGAGAGAGAGAGAGAAGAGAGAGGAGGGAGGAGGGAGGGAGGGAGGAGAGGGAGGGAGGTGAAGGGAGGAAGAAGGGGGAAGGAGAGGGAGGAAAAGGGGGGGGATAAGGGGGTAGGGAGCAAGAAGAGGAGGGAGAGAAACATACATACACACACACAACTACAATTCTCTCCCAGTATCCTGTATGTGTAGCGATCTCTCCTGCCCCCTTCACCCCCTCCCCCCCCTCGTTCCCTTGCAGGGCTAGACCCTCTCCCTCCTTTCTCCTCCCTCCCTCCCTCTCCCTCTCCCTCTTCTCCTCCCCTCCCGCCCCCTCGCCTCACGGTACCCTCCCCCCCTCTCCCTCTTACCTCTAACTCCTCCCCGCTCGCACCCCCTCCCCCTTCTCTCCCCTCCCTCTGCGGCCGCTCAGGCACCCTTACTCCCTCTCTTCGACCTCCTCCCATTCCCCCCGCCCATCTCCCTTTCCCCCGCGGTGCCTAAGTACCCTAGCCTCTCTCTCCTTCCCCCTCCTCTCCATCTCCCTTTCTATACGGCTTCCCTCTCTCCCTTTCATTCTTCCCTTCCACCTTCCTTCTCCTTGCCTTCCTCCTCTCATTTTCTCTCTCCCTTTTCGCCCTCTCTCCGTTATAGTCTTCATATCATCGCTTTTATCGTTCTCTCTCCTTCGTCTCCTCCCTCCCATTCCCCCTCGGTCTCCCTCTCCTCCTCCCCCTCCTTTCTATCCCCGCCTTCCCTCTTCCTTCTTTCCTCACTCCCTCCTCTTCTCCCCCCCCTGCTTTACGCATCCTCCCTCTCTCTCCCTAATTTCTAGCCCTCCCTCTGTTTCTCTCCCTTCTAGTCTTCCTTCCTCTGTCTCCCTCTCTCTAGCCCCTCTCCCTTTGTCTCCCTCCCTATCTTCTCCCTTTGTCTCCTCTCCCCTTTCTCCTTTGTCTCCCTCCCTCTGTCTCCCTCTCTCTCCTAACTCCCCTCTTCTCCCCTCCCTTCTCCTCTCCCTCTGTTTACCCCTCTCCCTTCTCCCTTCTTATCCTCTCCCTCTATTCTAGCCCTCCCTCTCCCTTTGTCTTCCTCCCTTCCTATATCTCCCCTCTTCCTTCTCCCTTTCCCCCTGTCTCTCTTCTATCTCTCCCTCTGTCTGCAACCCTCCTGGCCCTCCCTCTCCCTATCTCCCTTCTCCCTCGCCTCCCTCTGTCCCTCTCTCTGTCTCCCTCTTCTCCCTTCTCCCTTCTCCCCTTCTCCCCTTCTCCCTCCTCCCTCTGTCTCCCTCCCTCCCTCTCTCCCTTTTCCCTTCTCCTGCCCTCCCTCCCGCCCTCTCCTATCCCTCTGTCCCTCCCCTCCCTCTCCCCTCTCCTCCTTTCTAGCCCTCCTTCTCCCTCTCCTCTCCCTCTACTTCTGTCTCCTCCCTCCTTCTTCTCCCTCCCTCCCTCCCTCTCCCTCCCTCCTCCTCTCTCCTCTACTTCTCCCTCCTCCCTCCCTCCCTCTCCCCTCTCCTCTGTCTCCTCTCCTCCCTCTCCCTCTCCCTCCTTCTCCCTCCTTTCTCTCCCTCTCCTCTAGTTCTGTCTCCCTCCCTCCCTCCCTCTCCCTCTGTCTCCCCTCCCTCTCCCTCTCCCTCCTCTCCCCGTCTCCCTCCCTCCGCCCTCTCCCCCTCCTGTCTCCCTCCCCTCCCTCTCTCTCTCCCTGTCTCCCTCCCTCCTCTCCCTCCCCCTCCCGGCCCGCGATGTACCTCCGCATCCAACACCCCCGCCAAGGTCAAGGCAACACCGGACGTAGGATTGGAACTTACGCACGTGAAGAATCCAATCCTTTGCGAAATTTTCTTTTTTTATTGTTTATGTTTTTTTTCTTTAATTCTTTTTTATTTCTTGTGTTCGTTGATTTTTTTTTTTGTTTCTTTTTATTT
>NW_020871771.1:242705-247705 GCF_003789085.1 Penaeus vannamei
TAACTTGAAACCCTCCCCCGTCTCGCCGATCGCCCTCCGGTCATAAGTGGGCTCCCCCTTCCCCCCTCCCACTCATACTCCCACACAAGAAGGGGGCGTGTGTTGGGTGAGAACGGAGGAGTCTGTGGGTAAACTGTAAGAAATTACCCCCTCCCCCTCTCCAATGTCGGCAGTCCCTCAATTTTGCGTAAGCTCCCCCATAACCTTCCCCGTCCCCTCCTCCCTACATCAAAGGTGGTGGGTGATTGAAAAGGTATAGGTGTGTGTACGTGTGTTCTTGAAAAATGCGGAGATGCGCGCCCCTCCCCCCCGTCTCTGTCACCCTTCCGTGCTTGCATATAGATTAACGCGCCTCGGTCCTTCCGCTTCCCCTCCGCCACTACGATAGAAGAGTCGGGGGTAGGGGTGAGAAGGGTAACCTAACCGCCTCCGTGTCCACACTACAGTCCGTACAGCTGTACGCACCTTCGAAGCTCTCTAGTTCTCATGGTACCCCTCCCCCCCCCCCCTCCCACACACAATTAAGGGGGTTGGGTCGTGAGGATTGAGGGTTGTGTAGTAGCGTGTATCAGTGTTATGTCGAGCCTCGTGCTGCTGCGCCTACCTCAGGCCTCCCTCCATGTACCCCCTGCTCTGCCCCTCCCCTCCCCACACAAAGAAGGGTGAACGTGTATCCCCCTTCCCCCCTCATCGCCTCCCTCATGGTACCCCCTTCATCGCCTCCTAGATGTACCCCTGTGCTTCCTCCTCTCCCCCCTCCCCTTTACTCCCCTCCCCCTTTCCCCAACCCCGTGTCACCTCTTAACCACCACCACATTCCTTGAGTAGGAGTGTTTAGATAGTCTCCTTCGCAGGTGGACGCTAGGTGTAGTCGTACGCGTCTGCTGCCTTCGCGTGCTGGTCCGCTGCTCACTCGTTCGACTCTTTACGGCGTGGCTTGTGTGTTGTGTGGTGCGTGGTGTGTGTTTGGTGGGGAGGGAGGGGTGGTGGTTGATGTGGGGCGGGGTGTCGTGATGTGTTAGTGAGGTGAGTGAGGGGGGTGAGGTGAGTTGAGTGACTGTGACAGTGAGTGGGAGAAGGTGGAGTGTGTGTGTGTGTGGGTTGTGTGGTGTGTGTGGTGTGTGGTATGTGTGTGTGTGTAGTTGTGTAGTGTGTGTGTGTTTTGTCGTGCGGTTGGAGTGCTTGTGTTGGGGTCGCGTGCGTGCGTGCGTGCGGGCGGTAGGGTTGTGTGTGTCGTGGTGGTAGTGAATAGGTAGGAGGGTTAGTTGTGGCTTCAGGGGGGAGCAGGGTAGACATGTGTGTAGAGGGCGGGAATAGAGGTGATGGAGGGGGAGAGGGGTGTGTGTGGAGGAGGAGTGTGGACACACCTCGTGTTGTGTGGGGAGGCTATGCTAGTGTGTGGCGGGGGATAGCGTTGTGGATGTGAGGAGTTGATGCAAACACACACAACTTTTCGGGATATGGGGTCGAGGGGGGGGCTGTGTGGACGGGGGGGCGTGTTTGGGGGAGGAGGTGTGGTGTGTGTGGAGTGGTTGGGTTGTGTGCAGTTGTGTGGGGGGGGAGGTGTGGTTTGTGTGTTGTGTTGTGTGGTGTGTGGTGTGTGTGTGTGTGTGTGTGTGTGTGTGTGTGTGTGTGTGTGTGTGTGTGTGTGTGTGTGTGTGTGTGTGTGTGTGTGTGTCGTGGCGAATTTTCCGATTCTCCGGCCCCCCTTCTTTTTTTTCTTCTCGTATTTTTTTCCTTTCTTTCTCCTTCTTCCCCCCTCTTCCCTTTCTTTCTTCCCTATCTTCCTCTATATCATCTTCGTAGTCCCTTCATCATTCTTGTTTTCTTCCACCTACTTTCCCTCTCCATCCACCTCTTTTTCCTTCTGTACCTTCTCTTCTATCCCTCTCTTCGCCATTCTTCTCTCTCATTCTCTCCTTCCTTTCTCTCTTCTCTCTTCTCTCTCTTTCTTTCCTCTCTTTCTCTCTCCTCTTCATCCCCTTCCTTTCCTTTCTCTCTTCTCCCTCATTCTCTCCTTCCTTTCTCTCTTGTCTCCTCCACTCCTCTTTCCTTCCTTTCTCTCTCCTTCCTTTCTCTCTTCTCATCCTCCTCTCTCTCCTTCCTTCTCTCTTCTCTCTCTACCCCCTTCCCTCTCCCCTCTCTTTCCCCTCTTGCTAACACGGACGCCTTCGCTATTACGTGGCGTTGTAAGGACCACTTAAGTGTTCCTGTAAACAAATGTAAACCGTGTGACGTCATTCGTTGAGGCTCCTCCTCTTGTCTCTTATTAGTCTACTTAAAGTTATTGTGTGCGTCCTATACTGTGCACTGTTTACGGGGATAGTGCATGTGCATCTACACGTGCATGAGGGACTCGGGTGTACATGCCAAATATGAGTACATAAGTATGAGGTATATGTAGCTATATCCTGCTATCCGAAAGTGTGTGTGTGTTTGTTTGTATGTGTGTACGAGTGTGTGTATTTGTTTGTTTGTTTGTGACATATATACACACGCACACGCACGCACGCACGCACGCACGACGCACTCACAGCACACACACCACACACACACACACACACACACACACACACACACACACACGACACCACACACACACACCACACACACAACACTCACTCACTCACTCACTCACTCACTCACTCACTCACTCACTCACTCACTCACTCACACTCACACACACACACACACACACACACACACACACACACACACACACACACACACACACACACACACACACACACACACTCACACACACGTACACACACACACGTACACACACACACGTACACACACACACACACACACACACACACACACACACACGCACCACACACACACACACACACATACATAAACAGATGACCGAATCCCAAACCCACGAGGGATCGCCACTCCGCCCACTCAGGAACCATCTTCGCATTTATTGAAATTCACAACTGAATTCGCACGTTCGTCACACTCCTCCCCCCACCCACCCCCTTCCCCCCTTCTTATCTCCGTCTTCAATCGATAGATAAATGTTCTTGGGAAGACAAACTGTCGAAACATTCACTGTATATGAATGAGTTTGAAATTTCGTGAGTTGGAGAGGGGGAGGTGTTGGTAGGGAGGGAGGGAGGGAAGGAAGAGAAGGAAGGGAGGGAAAGGAGGGAGGGAGGGAGGAGGGAAGGGGAGGGATGACGGAGGGGAATAGGAGGAAAGGGGAGGGAAGAGAAGAGGGAGGGAGGAGTAGGAGGGAATAGGAGGAATGGGGAGGGAAGAGAAGAGGAAGGGAAGAGAAGAGGGAGGGAGGAGTAACAGGAGTAGAAGGGAGGGAGAGGGAGGGAGGGAGGGGAGTAGGGAGGGACGGAGGAAAGAGGGAAGGGAAGGGAGGAGGGAGGAAGGGAGAGACACCCCAGAGATGTATTAGTAGTGAAATGGGGGAAGGGAGAGAAGGGAGGATGGGGGGGAAGAGAATGAGAGGGAGGGAGGGAGAGAAGGGGAGAAGAAGGGAGGGAGGAAGGGAAGGAGACACCACAGAGATGGAATCAAAAATCACATGAGAAAGATTTGGTTACCATAATCATTTCAACAACTGGTACTGCGAGACACTGCCTAATCACAGGACTCTAATTGGCCTCAAGTAATTATATTATTCAATAACTTCTAGTCATAAAGAACAGCTTCCTAGTACCCCCCCCCCCAAAAAAAAAAAGAAAAAAACAATGAAAAAAATAACAAAAAATAATATTAAATAAAAAGAATAAAACAATAAAAAAATAAAAGATAAAATAACAAATAATACTTAAAAAAAATAAAAAAAAAAATAAACTGAAAAAATGTACAAGGAAACAGCCTCCAGTGACCGGTTCTTCCTGTCTGCTTAGACGTAACGTGTTCATCTCCCTCATCAACAGTTATGATGTTCAGTCTAATAGAATAATTACTTCTGTCCTCCTTGTCTCGTTCCTTCTCCCTCACTCCTTGCTTCATCTCCGTTCACCTCCTCTCTCTCTCTTCCTCTTCCTCCTCTTTATCATCACTTTTGCTTCCTCTTCTTCTTTCCCTTCGTCTTTTTTTTATTTATATCTCCTTCCTATTTCATCTCTTGTTTATTACCTTCCATAAAATCAATATTTTCACAAGAATAAGACTAAAACAAACAATTTCTATTTTTTTCTATCTCTCTCTCTATTTCTTCTCTCTCTCTCTCTAAACAAACAAACACACGTAACTGCAGTGTCGACATGTCTTTTTGAGACAAGAAAAAAAAAAAAAAAAAATTAAGGCTACTTGTAAGAAGGAGCCGAGAAAGTGCCGTCAATTTGGGACGAGATCTTGTGAATGGCAACACTGGAGAGGAGACAAGGCTGATTTTTTTTTTTTTTTTTCCTTCTTTGTCGTTTTTATTTTGTGTGATCAGTTTTCGTCTAGATTTTGAATTTTTTGTCTTTTTTATTTTCTTGTTTTTTTCGTTTTTTTTTCTTTCTTGGTTTGGTATGGTTTGTTGTTCTTATTAAAGGGGTTTGTTCAGGTTCTTAATGTGCTAAAGAAACAGAGACACAATATATAGACATACACACACACAAATACAAATACTTACACACACAGACAAGAGAAACAAACAGAAACACACACAAACCTACAAAGCTACCCACACACAAACTACACTAAACTAACATAACTAATAACTAACTAACTAACTAACTAACTAACTAACTAACTAACTAACTAACTAACACTAACTAACAACTCACTCACTCAACTCACTACACTCACACACTCACACACTCAACACACACACACACACACACACACACACACACACACACACACGTACGCACGCCGCACTCACGAGGTCCCAACCGTCCCAAACAAGAGCAATTCGTCTCCATTGATCAAATAATAACGTCATTCTCCGCCAGGTTTTGTGTCGGTGATCCGGTGGGGGTGGGGGAGGGGGAGACTAGGGGGTGGGGATGGGGGGGGAGACAAGGGGGTGGGGTGGGGGA
>NW_020871771.1:257705-262705 GCF_003789085.1 Penaeus vannamei
AGAAACAAAAGGTGATAAAACAGAGAAAGAAGGGAAAAAAGAACAGAGACAACAAAATGTGATAAGTAGAGAAAAAAAAACGGGCGAAATGAACAGACCACAACAAAACGCGATACAACACAGAAAAGAAAGAGAAAAACAAAAGAACGAAAGAAAACAAACACACACACAAAACCCGAAATGCCACAAACAAAAGAAAGAAAAAAGAAACAACATACACACACACACAAAACCCGAAATGCACACAACAAAAGAAAGAAAAAGAAAAACAAACAACAACACACACACAACACAAAACCCGAAACGCCAACATACCGAAAGTCCACATCCGGCGACCTCAGGGAAAGCCCGTGGAAGCCCCTGGCCAACATTTCCCGAAAGATCCTCATTGCGCATGACGCATGATGCATGGAGAAGAGCGCATGGCAGGAGAGCGCATGGCAGGAGAGCGCATGCAGAGAGGAGCGCAGGAGAGGAGAGCAGGGCAGGCAGATGCGCAGCAGGAGAGCGCATGGCAGGAGCAGGAGAATGGCAGGAGAGCGCATGGCAGGAGAGCGCATGGCAGGAGAGCGCATGGCAGGAGAGCACATGGCAGGAGAGCGCATGGCAGGAGAGCTTCCAGAGAGGACGAGCGAGAAACGGGCTCCGACACCTCATGGCGGACGCGCTCTCGTTCGCCGCTTCTTTATCGGTTCTCGTTTTTTGTTTTTCTTTCTGGGGGTTGGTTGGGTTCAGAGGCGTTTTTGGATTTTTTTCTTTCCTGCTTTCGGTTCGTCTCTTTCGCTGTCTTCCTTTCTTTTTGTCTGCTGTATGACTGTTTCTTTTCCTGTTTCACGAATGCTTTCTCCCTCTCTATCTCTTCACTTATCTGTTCGTCTATCTATCAATCTGTCTATCTTTATATGTATATATATACAGTACATACATACATACATATTTATAGAAATATGTAGAACTAATAATTTTAGAAAAGTAAAAAAAAAAAAAAAAAAAAAAAAATCACACCAGGATGGAATATTAATAATTTCAGGAAACTAGAAAAAAGAAAAAAATATCATACCCGGATGGAATAACACGACAAAGTCCCATTTCCATACCAAGGTCTCGGTCGAATAACTTACGGCCAATCAAGATCACTTCGAATAAGTTACTTTGAGCTTTATTCGACTCAATGGCCGATGTCTTTGACTTGCGCCGAGCTAAATTACTTGAAATATAACGTCTTCATTTTCTTTTTGATATCTTTGTTATCTTGGTATTGATCTATCTGTCAGGTATATTTTTGAAAACTGTTTTAACATTTTTCTTCGTGAATATCAGAAGAAGAAGAAGAAGAAGAAGAAGAAGAAGAAGAAGAAGAAGAAGAAGAAGAAGAAGAAGAAGAAGAAGAAGAGAAGAAGAAGAAGAAGAAAATAGAGGATCATTAAAAAATATCTTTGTGAAATATAAAAAAAAACACGCAGAGATTAATCGTTGAAGTGAATTCCGATTAGTTTCATTCAAGGAAAATAAAGACGGACATAGAGAAAAATGATTAAATTAGAGGAAATAGAACACAGATGAACAGAGAAGAGACGGAACAAAAGAGAGAGAAGGAAAACGCCAGAGAAAAGACGAAACAAGAAATGAACAAAAGAAGACAGGAAAGACATCGGGAAACAAAACGACGAGGAAAAACGAAGAAAATTACTTTGACCAAAAGAGAAAAAAAAAAAAAAGAAAAAAAAAAACTCATGAGCTCCGGAAACCACATCTAGAAATATTCGAAAAGAAAAGAAAATGAAGAATGTAAGAGAGAGAGAGAGAGAGAGAGAGAGAGAGAGAGAGAAGAGAGAGAGAGAAGAGAGAGAGAAGAGAGAGAAGAGAGAGAGAGAGAGAGAGAGAGAGAGAGAGAGAGAGAGAGAGAGAGAGAGAGAGAGAGAGAGAGAGAGAGAGAAGAGAGAAGAGAGAGAGAGAGAGAGAAAAGAGAAAGAGAAAGAGAGAAAAAGAGAAAGAGAGAAAGAGAAAGAAAGAGAGAGAGAGAGAGAGAGAGAGAGAGAGAGAGAGAGAGAGAGAAAGAGAGAGAGAGAGAGAGGAACAGGACCCGGACAGCAGGGCAGAGCTGAGGATGCCTCGTATATAGCAAGGACTCCCACATAAGGATCTCTGGGTCGCTAAGACGGTCATGTGGGGCATTTCCTCTCCTTGCAAGGTCGCAGTGAGGTCATGTTGCAGGCGATGAGAATAGGGTCTTTGATCATGTTGCAGACGATGGAGCTAGAATCTTAATGTGCTTTATGTTGCAGTCGATTGGAATAGAGACTTTGTTTTATGTTGCAGGCTATGAGGGTGGTGACTATGTTGCAGGCTATGAGGGTGGTGATCATGTTGCAAGAGACCGGGATCGAACCTTTTATCCATGTTGCAAGCATGTTGTCTGTATGGATTTCCAGAATTTCAATTGTCGGTTTTTTCCACCAATCATAATCATAATAATCATAATCAATAACAATCATAATCATAATCATAATAATAATAATCATAATAATCATAATCAACTATATTCTTTAATCTACTTTAAAATTATGATAAGAATAAAGAATTCTTTGTTATCGTCTTTGATTACGAGTTCGAGGTTCATTTAGAATAAGATATGATAAAATATGCAAAGGAAACGAGGTGCAGGAACGTGGATGAGACACCTTGGGCATCTGCTCGCTTAATTGCTGGCGCTGGATGTGTCGTCCTCTCTTTTTCTGTCTGTCTCTCTCTCGTCTCTCTCTCTCTCTCTCTCTCTCTCATCTTCTCTCTGTCTCTGTCTCTCTCTCTCTCTCTCTCTCTCTCTCTCCTCTCTCTCTCTCTCTCTCTATCTCTCTATCTCTCTATCTCTTCTCTCTCTCTCTCTCTCTCTCTCTCTCTCTCTCTCTCTCTCTCCTCTCTATCTATATATATATATATATATATATATATATATATATATATATATATTATATATATATATATATATATATATATATATATATATACATATATGCACACACACACACACACACACACACACACACACACACACACACACACACACACACACACACACCGAGGAAGTATATGCCTAAGCACACACACAGCAGGCCAGCAGGTGTGGTGGAAAATGGGTTAGTCAAACTGAGCGAACCCTGACTACTTTCCGCGAGCGAGTGTCTGTGGCGCCTCTCTCAGACGTCTCGCGTGGCTGAAATGTTTACCTTTTTCTTTTACAAGACTTTGGGGGAATGGTTCAGCTTGAGATATGAGATATGATATGAGATATGATATGAGAGAGATATGAGATATGATATGAGATATGAGATATGAGATATGATGAGATATGAGATATGAGATATGATATGAGATGATATGATATGAGAGATATGAGATATGAGATATGATATGAGATATGAGATATGATATGAGATATGAGATATGATATGAGATATGATATGAGATATGAGATATGATATGATATGATATGAGATGATATGATATGAGATATGATATGAGATATGAGATATATGATATGAGATATGAGATATGATATGAGATATGAGATATGATATGAGATATGATATGAGATATGAGATATGATATGAGATATGATATGAGATATGAGATATGATATGATATGATATTGAGATATGATATGAGATATATGAATGAGATATATGAGAAAGAAAAGAAAGAAAAAAAGAAAAGAATGAAAGAAAGAGAAGGAAAGAAAAGAAAGGAAGAAGAGAAGAAAGAAAAGAAAAGAAAGAAAAAGAAAGAAAAGAAAGAAAAAAAGGAAGAAGGAAAGAAAGAAAGAAAGAAAATAAAACGATAGATGGTTTTTCCCCCAATTCTCTCTTCTTGGAAAACGGCAGATGTCTTTTTAAGATATAGTCACACTCTTTCACTCTTCCACACTACTTATTTGCCTTAATTAGTTTTGGCACTTTGTCTGTCTGTCTGTCTGTCTGCGTGTCTGCCTATCTGTCTGTCTGTCTTGTCTGTCTGTCTGCCTGTCTTCTGCCTTTAAGTTTTCTCTGTCTGTCTCTCTCTCTCTTACTGACATACTGACATAAAAAAACACCTTCAGGCCCACCATTACCCAAATCCACACACACACACAAACAAACAAACACATATCCCAAATATCCAAACCCTACCATCCATCACGAGTAAAATTCATAGATTCTCCCAATTCCAGGATAGCGTCACCGGTGCCAGATCCCCCTTGGCACTTATCACTTATCCGGAAAAAAAAGACTTTCTCCCTCTTCCGTGCCAGGCGCTTGCGGGAAACCGGGACACGACGCAATCATCTGTAATGTCACCTGGGAGAGAAAGAGAGAGGGAGAGAGAGGGAGACGGGGAGAGGGAGGGAGGGAGGGAGGGAGGAGAGAGAGAGGGAGGGAGGGAGGGAGAAGAGATAGGGGAAGGGGAGGGAGGGAGAGGAGAAGGGAGGGAGGAGGAGAGGGAAGGAGGGAGGGAGGGAGGAGGAGAAGAGAGAGAGAGAGAGAGAAGAGAGAGAGAGAGAGAGAGAGAGAGAGAGAGAGAGAGAGAGAGAGAGAGAGAGAGGAGAGAGAGAGAGAGAGAGAGAGAGAGAGAGACAGACAGACAGAGGGTGAGAGAGAAAGAGAAAGAATAAGACAGAGACAAAGAGAGAGGTTGAGGGATCATCCTGTTCATATTTTCATATATCTTTTGCTTCTATGTGCGTTTTGCCTTTTATTTCATATTTCTATTTCCCAATGTCTCTTACGCATTTCTCTCACGCGTATGTATATGCGTGCGTGTCCAAGAACAGAGAAATAACACACAGAAAAAAAATTAAAAGGAATCCTTTTTGTAAATACCTCCATAAGGAGCTGGTAGGAGGAGGAGAAGGAAGTCGAAGGATCTGTGGAATTTGCCTACAGATCACGACCAAGGAGCCACAGAGGGGGGGGGGGTGGAGGTGGAAAGGGGGGGATGGAAAGAGAGTGGGAGAAGGAGGGAGGGAG
>NW_020871771.1:270205-285175 GCF_003789085.1 Penaeus vannamei
TGTGTATACGTCTGTGCTATGTGTTTATGTCTGTAGGAGAGGTAGTGTATATATCTTTCAGAAACTTTGTTTACGTCTGTGGTTGTGTCTCCGTCTGTAATAGAAGCTATGTTTATGGCTGTGTCTGTGCTAGAGGCAGTGTCTGTGTCAGACTAGAGGCTGTGTTTGTCTGTGTCTGTGTGGATGTTGTGTACTAGAGGCTGTGTCTGTCTGTGTCTGTGCTAGATGCTGTGTCTGTCTGTGCCTGTGCTAGAGGCTGTGTCTGTCTGTGCCTGTGCTAGAGGCTGTGTCTGTCTGTGCCTATGCTAGAGGCTGTCTTGCTCTGTCTGTGTGCTAGAGGCTGTCTGTCTGTGCCTATGTATGCTGTGCCTATGCTAGAGGCTGTGTCTGTCTGTACCTGTGCTATGTCTGTCTGTGTCACTAGTCTGTGTCTGTCTGTGCCTATGCTAGAGGCTGTGTCTGTCTGTGTCTGTGGTTATCTACTATGATTTCCTACCGGGGTTTACGCTCTGTGACGGCAAGGCTTATTGTACTTTCCCGACCGCGAGATGAGTCTGTGCTCTGTAATTTGGAATCTTTCATTTCGTTTCGTCATTTGAGGGTAATTTAGCGATACGATTCAAAGGGGTAATATGTGGATTTCATTTGATTTATTATGCGGTTGGATAATACTGGATGAAAGATAGATTAGTGAATGAATCAACAATTACTTCTATTTTTACGTTTTTTTAAGTTCATACACACACACACACACGTACACGGACACGGACACGTACACACACACAACACACACACACACACACACACACACACACACACACACACACACACACACACACACACACACACACACACACGCGCACACACACACACACACACACACACACACACCCGAGTGAAAGATAGTGTTGCCACCTTTACTCACTCCTCCCCCCTCTACCTCCCCGCCACTCTTCTTCCCGCCCTCACCTCTCCCTCTCCCGGCCACCTCCCCTCCCCCTGCCTAACCTGCCGCCCACCTCCTCCCTCCCTCCCCCCTGCTCGACCACCTGTCCTGTACATCCGGTTGACCTTCCCCTCCTTCTCTCTCCCTCCCTCCCCTCGCCTCTCCTCCTTCTCCCTTTCCCTTGCCCCTCTCCCCTCTCTCCCTTGCCCTCCCCTCTTCTCCTCATCCCTCCCTTCTCCTTCCACCTCTTTTATTCTCCCTTGTCCGTCCCTCATTTTCTCCTTCCCCTTCTTCCTCCATCTCGTTTCCTCCCTTTCCCCTTTCCCTCTCCCTCTCTATTCTCCCTCGTCTTCTTCCTTTCCTCCTATCCCCTTCCCTCCCCCTCTTCCCTTTCTCCTTCCTTCTCCTCAACCTTCCCCCTCCGTCTCCTCCCTTACCCATCCCTTTCATCCTCCTTTCGTTCTCCCCCTCCCCATTCCCTCCTCCTCCTTCTCCTTCCCTCCCCTTTATCCCCCCCCCCACGTGACCCTCCCTCGACCCTGTCAGCGCCCCCCCTCGTTTCTCCCTTTTAAGATCTTATATCGGTATTTATTGTTTATTATGTTTATCATGTTTTATTCTTCATTATTTTATTATGGTTATCATGTTTATTGTTTTTTCTTTCTTTTTCATTTTTTTATTATAATAATTTTTAAATCTTTCTTTCTTTTTTGTCTTAGGGGTTGTGTTTTATGCGCTCGCTCGCGCGCGCATGGTATGTGTGTGTGTGTGTGTGTGTGTGTGTGTGTGTGTGTGTGTGTGTGTGTGTGTTGGTGTGTGTGGTGTGTGTGTGTGTGTGTGTGTGTGTGTGTGTGGCGCGCGTGTGTGCGTGCGTGCGTGCGTGCGTGCGTGCGTGCGTGCGTGCATGCGTGCGTGCGTATGCGTGCGTGCGTGCGTGCGTGTGTGTGTGCGCGCGTATGCGTGTGTGTAGCCACCACCAACGAAAATTAAATCCTCGTCGACGCCAAAGAAATATGAGAGAAATGACAATGGTGTGAACATGTCAAATAAAGACGATCCAAGTATGTGGTTCCGCGTTCCTCTGTCCATTCCTCTCTGTCGCCATGGCAACGGAGGGACGCCATTTTGGTACGAAGGGTTAGAGAGAATAAGGAATAGAAACATTAGATGTATTTTGGAGAAAAGGTAGAGAGGAGGGAGGGAGGGAGGGAGGGAGGGAGGGAGAGGGAGAGGGAGAGGGAGAGGAGGGAGGGGAGAGGGAGAGGGAGGGGAGAGGGAGAGGGAGAGGAGAGGGAGAGGGAGAGGGAGAGAGAGAGAGAGAGAAGAGAGGAGAGAGAGAGAGAGAGAGAGAGAGAGAGATGAGAGAGAGAGAGAGAGAGAGAGAGAGAGAGAGAGAGAGAGAGAGAGAGAGACGAGAGAGAGAGAGAGGAGAGAGAGAAAGAGAGAGAGAGAGAGAGAAGAGAGAAAGATGAAAGAAAGAAGAGAGAAGAAGAATAAAAAAGAGGAGAAAGAAAAGAAGAAAGACAAGAAAGAAAGAAAGAAAAAATATAGTAAGAACACACAAAGAGAGAACACATACACCCACTAAGAGAAGGAGAGAGAAAAAGAGATAGAAGGAACCACGAGAAAAATCAACAAATTACAAACCAAAACAACGAGCAAAATAAAAAGGAAAAAAAACAAAACAGAATCCCCTTCCAAAGACAAGTAAATAAAAACAAGAAAAACAACACAACAACAACAAAAACACGATATGCCATGACCCGCCCATGAGTATTTTCCTCATGGCTATTTTTCGATGATCTTCATGGCGGCTTCTGTTTGTTGAGAAAAGGCGGTTAGAGGGGGGGGGACAGAGGATAGATGAGGGAGGAGAAATGAGAGAGGAGAAAAGGAAAATGGGGGAGAGAAAGGGTGAGAAGGAGATGGAGAGGGAGAAGTTGGACATGGGGGAGAGAGGAGATGAGAGAGAGAGAACAGGGAAAATAAGGGAGAGAGGGAGTGAGAGGGAGTAAAGGAGATGAGAGAGGGGAGAGGGAAATGGGGGAGAGAAGATGAAGAGAGAAACAGGGAAAAAATAAGGGAGAGAGGGAGTAGAGGGAGATGAGAGGGAAGAGAGGGAGAAAAAGAAGGAGGAGATGAGAGAGGAAGAAGAGGGCGAAAGGAGGATAGAGGGGGTGAGAAGGGAGATGAGAGAGGAAGAAGAGGGAAAATGGAGGAGAGAGGGGAAAGGAAGAGAGGCGCGAGAGGTAGAGAGAGCAGAATCACGACAGAGGGAACCAAAGAGAGAAGGAAAGAGAGAGGAAAAGGAAATGACACGAAAAGAAAGGATAGAGAATAGACGGAGAAAGAAGGAAAGAAAGAGATAAAGGGGGAGAGGGAGAGAGGGAAGGAGGAAGAGGTTGATGAATTAGCACGTTCAACGCCATCAATTCATCTCCTCCGCCGCTGGATGCTTATCACCCGGGAGATGATTATCAACATTATCGTTTTGCAATGTGGCGAGAGAAGGCTTGCCTAGTTGGCTGATATTCATTCATTCTGTCTGTCTGTCTGTCTGTCTCTATGTGTGTTTTTTGTCTCTGTCTCTGTGGTCCTTGTGCTATTCTGTCTGTCTGTCTGTCTGTCTGTCTGTCGTGTGTCTGCTCTGTCTCTCGCTCTCGCCTCGCGCTCTGGCGATCTCTCTTTCTCTTCTCTATATCTATCTATATTATATCTATATGCTATCTCTGTCTCTAATCTCCTTCTCTTTCTCCCTCTCTCTCTCTTCTCTTTTCTTCTCTCTTTCTATCTATCTACCTACGTACCTACGCATCTTACCTCGCCTCCTCCTTCTCCATCTGTTGATACTAAACTTATGAACCAAAAACTCATATAAAAAAAAATTAAAAATAAATAATAATAATAATAATAATAATAATAATAATTAGGAAATAAATGAGAATAAAAATACGAGTCGCGTCACACGAACGAAGAGGTAACAAAAAGAACAAACAAACGAATGAAAGTCTGCGCTTCTGGTGATGATGAGTCGGTCAAGTAGTCATAATACCCCCGCGTCTTGGGCTTCCCCTCCTCTCCCCCTCCTCCTCCATTTTCTCCTTCTCCTCCTCGTTTCCTTTGTTGGTTGTTTCTTGTTTTGTTCTTTCTTTTTTCCTCTGTTCGTCCTTTATCCAACACTATCATCGCGTCTTAATCCTTCCTCCTTTTTCTTTCCTACTCCTTTCCTTTTCCCCTATTCCATCCTCTTCTCCTCCCACTCTCTCCTTCCCGCCGTTGTTCCCTCTCTCACTCTCCGCTCCCTTCCCCCTCTATTCTCCACCCTTCCTCTAAACCCACCCATTCGTCTTCTCCCCCCCCCTCTATTCTACCCTCCCCCTCCCCCCGTCTATTCTATCACCCTTTCTCTACCCACCCCTCCTTCGTCTTCTCCCTCCGCTCCCTGTATTTCATCCTCCATTCCCTCTACCCCACTCCCCCTTCCCCCTCTATTCTATCCCCCTTCCCTCTCCACACCCTCTATTCCTATCTCTTAGCCCTGCTACCCCACTCTCCCCTTCCCCCCCTTCGTCTTCCCCCCTTACCTCACACCCCCACCCCTTTCGTCTTCCCCCCCCATCCCTCTACACCCCTCCCTACCCTTCGTCTTCCCCCTTCCTCTACTCCCACCCTTCGTCTCTCTCCCCCATACCCTCTACACCCCCTCCCTTCGTCTTCTCAGCCCTCCCTCTCCCCCCTCCCCCTCCATCGTCTCCGCATACCCCTGCAGCCTTCGAGTTCCCCTTGTAAGGATGTCGCAATCCCCTCACGCTCAGCATCCCCATCCCGGGCGGCCTACTGGACCAAGGAGCATCTCTGAGGCTCCTTGTCTTTCGTTATTCGGGTAGTTATTTTGATTGTCATTTATTTTCGTTTTTTTTTCTTTTCTTCGTCTTTTTTCTTCGTTTTTTTTCTTCTCTTCGTTTCTTTTTGTCTTCTCGCTTTTTTTTTTGTCTTCTCTTCGTTTTTTTTTTTCTACATCGTTTTTTCTGGTTTGTGTTTTTCTTTTTCTTTGTATTTTCTCTCTTGTTTTACGACGTCTTTTTCTCGTCTTTTTTTTCTCTTTCATTCTTTCTTATATTTCCTTTCGCTGTTTCTTTTTCCTCTTTCTTCTTTTTCTTTCTTTCTTCCTTATATTCCCTTTCGATGTTCTCTCTCTTCTCTTCCCTCCTTACCTTTCCTCCCTCCTTTACCTTTTGCAATAATAAAAATACAAAGAAATATTCACCTCCTTCCATATTTCGCTTCCTCCTCATTAACAGAATTTCAAAAAAAAAAAAAAAAAAAAAAAAAATACTCGAAAATATCAAGATTAGTATGATGACCCCGAGGCTATGCAACAGATGGACCAGTTTTTTTCGCGTGCAAATTTCGCCTCTGTCGACTTCCTAGGTCCTTGGGGACTGATCCTTTTTATGACCTTAATGCAAAATGGGTATGTGCTAATTTTTTTTTTTTTTTTTTTTTTTTTTTTTTTTTTTTTTTTTTTTTGCGTGGATTGCGTTGAGATGGTGTTTAAGATCGTGTCTGAAGGTTTGTGTGTCTGGAAGGTTGTGTGTCTGTGGGGATTTTGTGTGCTGTGGATTTTGTGTGTGTGTGTGACTGTCCTTCTACAGCTCTTTCTTTATTTATTTCAATTTCCATTTCTATTTTTCTCTTTCTCTTTCTCTCTTTCTCTCCCCTCCCCCTTCTCTCTCTCTCTCTCTCTCTTACTCCTTCCTTTTTCTTCCTCTCCTCTCCCTCCTCCTCCTCTCCGCTCCTTCCCTCCCTCCCTCCTTCCCTTCTTCCTTTCTTCCCTCCCTCCCTCCCTCTCACCCACCCCTCTCCAACCCCATCCAAACACCACCCTTCCTCTCCACACCAAAACCCATCTATCCTATCTATCGACAAGACCCTTTCAGGAACAGGATGAGGACACGTGATGCCTTTCGGTTCCTCACGCCCTTCGGGGAGAGCAAACAGTGCCCCCCACCCCCACCCCACCACCCCGTTCCCTCCCCCTCCTCCTTTCTTCCTCCTCATCTTTTTTTTCTTTTCACTTCTCCTCAACACTTCACCTTCCTGTTGGAGAGTTACATGATTCGGCATAAAAATGTTCTTAAAAGTGGAGGGGAGAGAGAGGAGAAGGAGGGACGGAGAGGGATACAGATAAATAGATAGATAGATAGAGCAGACAGATACAGGGCAGATGGATAGATAGGCAGATGGATAGTAGGTAGAAAGATAGATAGACAGATACATAGATAGATACATAGATAGACAGAGAGAGAGAGAGAGAGAAGAGAGAGAGAGAGAGAGAGAGAGAGAGAGAGAGAGAGAGAGAGAGAGAGAGAGAGAGAGAGAGAGAGAGAGAGAGAGAGAGAGAGAAATCGAGAGCGAAGAGTGAGAGAGAGCGAGAGGCGAGAGAGAAAGAAAAATAGAGAGAGAGACAAAGAGAAAGAGAAGAAGAAGAAAGAAAAGAAAAAGAAAGAAAACGCACACGTAGAAGAGGAATTTATGTCCGTTGTATGGGGTAAGACGCTTTATGAAGAGAGCTGTGTCTAACTAGGACTAATGTTTAGAGTTTATGACGTCATGATGGTTTATGATGACATAATCTTTTTTTCTCTCTTTTTCTCCCTTTTCATGATTTTTTTTTTGTGTTTGTTTTTTTCTGTTTCTTGTTTCTCTTTTTTTTCATAATGGGAGAAGGAAGGAAGAGAGAGAAATAAAGGTTTCCTCTCTCACTTTCTATTTTCTATTTTCGCCCCGCTGCTCTCCCTCTCCTCATCTTTCTCTTCTTCTCTTCCCTTCTCCTCTCTCTCTCTCGTCATCATCTTTATTTCCCTTTACTACCATCAAGCCATGGATCTTTTTCTTCCTTCCCTCTCTCATTTTTTTCCTCCTCCGTCTCCTTATCTCCTCTATCTCTTTCTCGTTCTTCTTTTCTCGCCTCTCTCTCATCATCGCTTCATCTAACCGCCTCCTCACGCCGCAACGCAGCCTCTGCCCCTGAACTTTTTACTCGTCCTCTTCTCTGTCGGGCTTCTCTTTCTCTCTTTATATTTATCCTCTTCGCTACCAATTCCTAGACTTTTTTTCACTGCTCCGCCTCTTTCCTTTTTTCTTTCCTCCACTTCCCTTTCCGCCTCCCATTTGATCTTTCTCTCCCCACCCGCACCTCTTCTTTTCTCTTCGCCTTCCCTCTCTCTGCATCCATCTTATCCACGCTTTCACGTTGACGCCAGTACCCCTGAAGCTAATATTCTTCCCTCTCCTTTTCTCCATTCTTTTTCCCCCCTCTCCTTCTTTCCTCTTCCCTTCGTCCTCTGCTCCCTTTCTTTTTTTCCTCATATCCGTGACCGCTTTCCCCATACTTCCTCTCTTCTTCTCAGTCCTCCATCCCTCTCGACCCACACCCCTCTCTGTCTCTTTCTCACTTCGCGCTTCCTCTGCTCATCTGCATCATTCCTCACCCCCTCTCCTACGCTGACCCCAGCCGGCCTTGCCAGCCCGTGGCAAAGGCACAGGGAGCTAACCCCGCGCAAGAACGAGCATCCGCGTGCGGATGGAGAATTAATGTAAGTAATTGTCAACACGTCGCTGTCCCTAGGAGCGCAGTTAGGTACCGATGTGAACTCGGGGTCCTGTGCAGGGTGGGCGGGGAGGAGAGGGGTGAGAGAGGTGGGTGGAAGGAGTGAAGGAGGGAAGGAGGGAAGGTGGGAGGGATAGGAGAGACGGAAAGAAGGGCGAGGGAGAGGGGAGAGAGAAGTGGGTGTAAGTGGGGAAGGGAAGGGGGAAGGGAGGGAGGGGGCGGGGGGAGGGAAGGAAAGACGGAGATAGAGAGAGGGAGGGAGAGGAGGTGACAAGGTGGCTGAAGAAGAAGGAGGAGGTGGTGAGAGGAAGGAGAGGACGGAAAGAAGGGAAGGGAAGGGAAGGGGGGAATGAGAGAGGGAAGAAGAGTAAGAGGAAGCTAAGAGGCGACAAGATGAGGAATAAGAAGGAGAGGAAGATGCACGGATTCTCCATCCGTAGGGAGGGAGGGTAGGAGGCTAAGAAGGCATGGGGAGGGAGGGAAGAGGGAGGGCAGAGAGAGAACACACGAGGAAGGAGGGAGGTGTGCCGACCGGAAGAAGATGAGGAGGAAGAGGAGGAGCAGAGAAGATTGCCAATGGCGGTGATGAGATTGTAGTTGGAGACGTAAGTAATAGCAGTTTAATTATCCTCATTATTATAATATAGTAAAGTATGCATAATAACAGTAGTAGTAGTAATAGTAGTAGTGTAGTGATAGTAGTAGTAGTAGTTGTAGTAGTAATAGTAATAGACGGAGTGATAATAGTAGTAGAATAGTAGTAGTAGTGTAGTAGTAGTAGTAGTAGTAAGTAGTATAGTAGTAGTAGTAGTAGTAGTAGTAGTAGTAGTAGTAGTAGTAGTAGTAGTAGTAGTAGTAGTAGTAGTAGTAGTAGTAGCAGCAGGCAGCAGCAGCAGCAGCGCAGCAGCAGCAGCAGCAGCAGGCAGCAGCAGCAGCAGCAGCAGCAGCTAGCAGCAGCAGCAGCAGCAGCAGCAGCAGCACAGCAGTAGTAGTAGTAGATTTATTAACTATAGTGTTAACAGGAGTAATACAATGATGATAACAAATAATAACAATGGCAATTAAAAGAATAAATAAAGATAACTGGCGATAATAATAAAATGATACCAATAGCAGTAATAATAATCACATCATTGATGATAATAATGAATAAAAATAGCACTGTTGATTATAGCAGTGATCATATAATCGAATTGAAAAATGATAATAATAATAAGAAGAAGAAAAAGAAGACGAAGGAGAAAAAGAAGACGACGAAGAAGAAGAAAGATGGCGAAAAAGAAGAAGAAGAAGACGAAGGAGAAAAAGAAGACGAAGAAGAAAGAAAGAAAAAGAAAGAAAAGGAAAAGAAGACGAAAAAGAAAAAGAAGAAGAAAAAGAAAAAGGCGAAGAAGAAGAAAAGAAAGAAGAAGAAGAAGAAGAAGAGAGAAAGAAGACGATGAAGAAGACAAAGAAGAAGAACTATTACCATCACATCAGATGAAACGACAATTTAATTCGTTCAGCGGGAGGAAGCTGCAAGTGAAAGACGGAAGGAAATGAAGAAATAAAAAAAAATTGATCAAGAACATAAATCAAAGAGGAAGAGGCATAAGCACGAAGGAATAACGATAGGAAGAGAAAGTCTGTGCGAGAGAGAGGAGGCTGAAGGATGGATATTGCTTGCAGGATGTGGCGGAGTTGCAGAGGGCGAGAGGAAGAGAAACAGCATTAGCAAAGATTTAAAGGAGATGAGTCTGCATTTTTTTCTTTCGTGTCTATAGGTGTGTGTGTGTTGGTTTGTCTGTTTCTGTCTGTCTGTGTGTTAAGGCTGTCTGTTTGTGTGTGTGTGTGTGTGGTGTGTGTGTGTGTGTGTGTGTGTGTGTGTGTGTGTGTGTGTGTGTGTGTGTGTGTGTGTGTGTGTGTGTGTGTGTGTGGTGTGTGTGTTGTGTGTGTGCGTGTGTGTGTGTGTGTGTGTGTGTGTGTGTGTGTGTGTGTGTGTGTGTGTGTGTGTGTGTGTGATGTGTGTGTGTGTGTGTGTGTGTGCGTGTGTGTGTGTGTGTGTGTGTGTGTGTGTGTGTGTGTCCGTGTGGCGTGTGTGGTGTGTTGTGTGTGTGTGGTGTGTTGTGTGGTGTGTGCGTGTGTTGTGGTGTGTGTTGTGTGTGTGTGTGTGTGTGTGTGTGTGTGTTGTGTGTGTGTGTGTGTGGTGTGTGTGTGTGTGTGTGTGTGTGTGTGTGTGTGTGTGTTGTGTGTGGTGTGTGTGTGTGTGTGTGTGGTGTGTGCGTGTGTGCGTGTGTGTGTGTGTGTGTGTGTGTGGTGTGCGTGTGTGTGCGTGTGCGTGTGCGTGTGCGTGTGCGTGTGCGTGTGCGTGTGTGCTGCGTGCTGTGTGTCTATGTCTGCCACCCCCATCTCTCCCATCACCTCTATTTATTTTCTGTTCCCCTTCCTCTGTCGATTCTCATAAATTCCACGATTTCAATAAAGGCCAAGAAAATGATCCCATCCCACACCTCACACCGCCAAAAATCGCAAAACAAAAGAAGATCAGACGCAAGGGGTTCGAAACCACTTATTCTATAGACACCAAGGGATCGAATACCTTAAAGAACCTTTAGACCGCGAAAGGAGGATCCCGATACCATTAAGTACCTCCTGATCGCGAAAGGAGGATCCCGATACCTTTAAAAACCTTCCGATCGCGAAAGGAGGATCTGGAAATGACTTACCGACGGTCAGCGGCCATGCACGGATCCCCAAGCCCCCGAGGAGAGGTCAAGAGGCAACCCCGCCGCATGCCCGAGGTCAGGGCGGCGTCTCCAGGTCGGCGCGTTCACGTAATGCGTTGTGTCATCACCTCGTTCATCTCCGTTCATCACCCGAATGAACCGGCGGTGATAAGCCGCGCGGAAATGAGGCGGTGATGCCACGTACTCGATCTTGTTCCTTTCGCGTTCGTGTGGTTTCTGGGGTCGTCCTTTTTTTATTTTTTGTATTTATTTATTTATCTCCAGACGCAGCGCCGTTTCTTCTGCGGTCGATCATCTCGGAGCACTCAATAATCTATTCATTTATTCGTCTCTTATTAATTCAAAACCTACATTCTGTGAACTCATCTTCTCCTTAATACCAAACCGCACCCCGTGGCTCCGGGCGCAGATCGACGTCAGATATCGATCAATCAATTCCTAAAGATTTGGAGGAGTCTCCCCTGTTCGCTGACGGACGGACAAAGAAAACGAGGCTAATTCATTCTAATGGCAGGGCGTGGTTTGTCGATCGAGGGAACCGGTAATTAGCAAGGGCCGATTGATCACGTGTCTTTCCACCAAAACACACCACACACACACATACACACTACATACATATACACATCCGCACTCACTCCAACACTCAGTCTCTCTCTTTCTGTCTGTGTCTCTGTCTCTGTCTCTGTCTCTGTCTCTGTCTCTGTCTCTGTCTCTGTCTCTTGTCTCTGTCTGTCTGTCTCTGTCTCTGTCTCTGTCTCTGTCTCTGTTCTGTCTCTGTCTCTGTCTGTCTCTGTCTCTCTGTCTCTGTCTCTGTCCTCTGTCTCTCTCTGTCTCTGTCTCTGTCTCTTGTCTCAGTCTCAGTCTCTGTCTCTGTCTCTGTCTCTGTCTCATTGACTCTCTGTATCTCTCTCTCTCTCTCCCTCCTTCATGCTCACTAGCATACCCTACACGGATACTAAAAATTGAAAAAATAAAGAAAAACAAAAACACAAAATGAAACACGCGCGCCGAGACAAACAGAAAATGGGAAGAGACGCCAACGCTCCTAAAAACAGAAAACGGGGCTCGCCTCGAAACATGAACGAGACAAGTTGGACAGCCGAAGACAAGAGAGACAGACAGCTGATCGCAGGATGTGACAAGGAGCGTTCCAGAGCCTTCAGCTTCTCGGCGGGAAGGATCGGAGGATGGAAGCGTGAAGGAACGGTATCCTCCTGAAGGTCGCAGGATCGCTAGGGCGGAGGGCGGCCGTATCCTTGGCTCGATAGGAGGGAGCGTTTGGAAATGATTAAGGTCGGGAATAACAGGGGAATGTTTTCTTTATTTTTCATTTCTAACTTTTATCTGTTTGTGTGTTTTGTCTGGCTGCCTGTGTGTCCGTCTCTCTTCCTCTCTCTCTCTCTCTCTCTCTCTCTCTCTCTCTCTCTCTCTCTTCTCTCTCTCTCTCTCTCTCTCTCTCTGTCTCTCTCTCTCTCTCTCTCTCTCTCTTCCTGATTAACTTCTTGTTTACTTCTTGTTTAGCATTTGTTTACCAGGGCGGACAGGATCCCTGCCGCATAATACAGTGATTCATTCCTGTTTGAGGAACGGCGCTATAGGAGGGAGGGAGGGAAGAAAGGAACGAAGGAAGAAGAAGAAGAAAAGAGAAGAGTAGAAAGAGAGAAAAGAGAGAGAGAAGAGAGAGAGAGAGAGAAGAAGAGAAGAAGAAGAAGAAGAAGAAGAAGAAGAAGAAGAAGAAAGAAGAAGAAGAAGAAGAGAAAGAAGAAAGAAGAAGAAGAAGAAGAAGGGAGAGGAGGAGGAGGGAGAGAGAGGCAGCGGGGGGAGAGGAATATTCATAGCCTGTAATTGAATCGTCGAGAAGGCAAACGCGTTCCTGAGGACCCCATGGGAGCAAGCACACACACACACAAACACAAAACACACAAACAAAAACAAACACAAAGCAACACACACAAAAAACATGCATTTAAGCACAAAGAGACAAACACAAAGATACAAAACAAACAAAGAGACAAAAGACAAAACAAACACACTACACACACATACAACACAAACACACACACACTACCCCCCCCCACACAACACACACACTACCCCCTCCCCAACACACCACAAACGTACACACACCGTACACAGGTGGCCAAGGGAGGGGGCCGGTTCTGTGTTGTGTGACTTATCATTAAGGGACAAAAATGGACCTACATGACGTTAAGGGAAGGCACGACCATTAGTCTAGTCACGCTTGTGTATGTTTGAAGGTTGTCGCCGCACGTACACACGCACATACACATACACGCTTAAATACAAATTACACACATATATACATACATACATAAATGCAAAATACAAATAATACATGTAAACAAAATATACATGTAAACATACACAGACACAGACACACACAGGAACACACACACACACCACACCACAACACACACACACACACACGCAACGCACACAGCACACGCACACGCAACACACACAACACACACGCACACACACACACACACAGCAAACGCCACACAACACACAACACAGCCCTTAAAAAACACACATGTTCATTTCATCCACTACGTATATGTACTTGTCCGTGTGAAAGTATGCGTGTACGTAATTTCGTGTTCATCCGTGTGTGCGACCGATGTGTACGTGTTCCGTTGCTTACACCGTCTTTGTACGCACAGATTTTGGATGCTGCTCAGACACAGCATCTTAAGAAGCAGATCATCTCCCGAGAAAAGAGAGAGAAGAGAGAGAGAGAGAGAGAGAGAGAGAGGAGAGAGAGAGAGAGAGAGAGAGAGAGAGAGAGAGAGAGAGAGAGAGAGAGAGAGAGAGGGTGAGGGTGAGGGAGAAGGGAGAGGGAGGGGAGAGGGAGAGGGGAGAGGGAGAGGAGAGAGAGAGAGAGAGAGAGAGAGAGAGAGAGAGAGAGAGAGTGAGTGAGAGAGAGAGAGAGACAGACAGAGAGACCGAGACAGAGAGAGAGAGACGAGACCGAAAGAGTGAGACAGACAGACAAAAAAAAATAGAGACAGACACAGAGAGAACAAAAAGAATAACACAAAGAGAGAGAGAAAAAAAAAACAAGAGATAACAGAAACAGAACGAAAGAGAATCGGCAACATGATTATAACCGACGAGTTTGCATGTTGCATGACTTGGCCGAGTATGTAGTCATTAGTTGATTTGCATTAAATGATCATTAATGCAAGACTCACCTTACTCTTTCTCCTTTGCAACTCCCAAGCCACGTACCTGCGGGAGAGAAGGAGGAGGGGGTGAGAGAAGGACAGATTTGGGGAGAAAGATTTTCGAGGTAAAAATTATTCGCATGGGCATATATGTAGGCCTACATATGGTATACAGATATGCAGTACGTGTATGCATAGATACATGCTTACATGTTCGACTTACAGACACACACACACAAACAACACACAACACACACACATACACACAACACACATATATATAGATATACTACTGATTTTAAAAGTTTTAATAATCTTGAATAATTCAGTAATTCACTCGTATCCCCTAAGAAACACCAGCGCCATCTGCACGCGAGCGGTCGAACCACACCTCGGCAGGACCAACCGGTGGCTGCCATACATATGTATATATACAAATACAAAGTGTGGGAGAACGATGTGCTTATGTGTGCTCTGGCATCTGAGGAGGAGAGGGTGATAGGGAGGGAGGGAGGGAGGGAGGGAGGGAGGGAGGGAGGAGAGGGAGAGGAGAGAGTGGGAGGAAGGGAGAGGGAGTGGGAGGGAGGGAGGGAGGAACGGAGAGGGAGTGGGGAGGGAGTGAGGAAGGGAGAGAGGGAGTGGGAGGGAGGGAGGAGGAAAGGAGAGGGGAGTGAGGGAAGGAGGAAAGGAGGAGGGAGTGGGAGGGGAGGGGAGGGAGGGAGAGAGGTAGGGGGTAGGGAGGTGTACGCTCGGAGGAAGGGAGAGGGAGTAGGGCGGAGGGAGGAGGAGGGAGGGGGAGGGGGAGGTGACGGAGGAAGGGAGAGGGAGTGAGGAGGGAGGAAGAGAGAGGGGAGTGGGAGAAACAGGGAGGGTGCGTGGAGAAAGGAGGGGTGCATAAGGGAGAAAGGAGCGGGGAGGGAAGGAGGGCGTAGAGGATAAGGAAAGCATGGGAGAGGAAGAAGCGTAGATGGCCTATACACCTGCGACTTGTAATACAATGTATAAGGCATACAAACAAACTCCGAACAGACACACCACAACACACATGGCACACACAGCTACACACATCACACATCGCACAAGCACAGCAGCACAGCAGCACCAGCTGTTTCACCACACAACAACCTTCCCACACAGCACTACCAGAGTTACAAGCAGACGAAGCGCACATACATACACTGCGTGGATATGAATGACACCTACAGTACACCTCTTTAAGGCCTATTAGGTGAGAGTCAAAGGCAGTTTAATGCGATGTATATATATGTATAACTAATTAAATAATAGTATAAATAATACTAATATAAATAAAACAAGCATTTTTATTACACATTTATTTATGTTTTTATTTTTTATATATAAACAAAAGTATGATTGGCAGCATCGGTCATTTTTATTTTATTTTCTACTATTTATTATGGAGATAAAACGGGCTTTTTGAAAGGCTAGGGGGTAGGGGGGTAAGGGTAACGGGATGGCGCAGACGAGAAAAAATGA
>NW_020871771.1:287775-296731 GCF_003789085.1 Penaeus vannamei
CCCGCATCCCCCCAACAACCCCCCACCCCACCCCCACCCCCCCACACGAAACGGAAGTGAGCCCAGCACCCAGCGGGGAGCTCGGCCCGTCGGAAGGTGCGCCTCCCGCAATGACAAGTCCGACGGGCGCGCTTAATCGACGTCTTTGACCGCAGGAGGTGGGGCCGAGGAGTCCGAGGAGGAACTCCCAAGTGCTTCCCATTCATCCGTGACCTCCGTCGGGCTCGTAGGAAATGCGGGTTTACTCCGAAGGGTGGGTGGAGGTGGTGGGGGGAGGGGGTAGGCTGTGCACGCTCGTCGGATGCGCATGTGAATATTTTATTTTTTTTTTTTTGTTATTGATTTTTTTTTTGGGGGGGGGGTTTCTTTTTTTTTTGGGGGGGCGTGTTTTTTCCCTTTTCTTTTTCTTGTTTGTCGGATTTTTTTTTTTTTTTGGGGGGGGGAGGGAAAGGGGAGGTGTTTTATTGTTGCTGTTTATTTTTCGTGTTGCTCTTCATTTGAATTTTATCTATTGAATCTTATTCCCATTTTTTTTCTTTAACGTGGTCCTTCTCCTTCTCCCCTTCTTCCACTTTCGCAACTGCCTTCTTGTCCTCCTTCTGTTATTTCTTCTGCTTCATCTCCCCCTCCTCCCCTTCTTTCCTATTCTCCTCCTCCTCTTCCCCTTTCTCCTGCACCTCTCCCTCCTTCTTGATCTTCTCTTTCTTCATATTCATCACCTCCTCCTCCCCTTTCTCCTCCTCCATCTTCTCCTTCTTCTTCCCTTTCTCCATAATCTTCACCTCCTCCTCTTTCCCTTTCTCCTCTTCCTCCTCCTCCTCGTCTCCTCCGTCTCCTTCTCCTCCTCTTTCTGACCCATATTGCAGAGCCACTCCCCATCCTTGTGACCTCAACGTGACCTTGCGAGTTGAGGATAGACTCAAGTATTTCTCGCTGAATGTGAAAAAAAAAATTATAACACTGGAAACCTTACTGGAAACCTCTGGAAACTTCTGAGAAAATGATCATTTATTGTTCTTAAGTTACGAGATATTTAATCTTGTATATATTTTTGGCATCAATTAATTTGATAAAGTAAATGGAATTCATGACAAACCGATATAGTCGGTATAACTGCGTGAATGTTTTCTTACAATTCGTTTTATATGAATGATTGAAATGTGAGTCAATTACTCCAAACACGACAACAATTTCATGGGAACTGCAACGGCCCCAAGCGGATGACTAAACAAGATGGCGAGTTCATTCATAAAAACGCGTAAAGGAAAATGGGAGTCCACTGGAGTACAACTCACGTTTTCTTTGATGTCCCAAGACGGTACGTTCTCTTTCAGCTTGGTGAGGGGTGACTCTTGAAAACTTATGCCGCTCTCGCTCTCTTTCTCTCTCTCTCTTTCTCTCTCTCTCCATATATATATATATATATATATATATATATATATATATATATATATATATATATATATATATATGAATATATATACATATAAAAACATTCATACAGATACATGTGCGCACATACATTTATGCTTTCATACGCCTTTTTTTGTCGTCTCACTCTTTTATGCTTGTAACTCTAACTTGAGATTGCATTTAAAGATGCATAACTCTTAGGATACAACATACACAGTAAATAACGCAATTGCATAACACGTATCTCGTTACAGAAATTCCCAGGAACATTTACGGGTAGAGAAAACAATCGAGATAACAACTCTCATACGATCGAACATTCACGCCGAAAACACCGCCACTCCGGCACTTACCTGTGTGAAACATCTCATATTTCTGGAGCAGAGCCTCGCCAGTCTCGTCTGGGAAGTACACAGGGCAGCAGATAGCCTCTGCTGTTGAAGGGGGTCAGTGACTAGTTCCAGCTGTTGGGTTAGGCTGTCGAAAGTCTGCTGTTCGACCGCCATGGCATCTTGTAAAGTCTGCACCAGTTCCACCAAGCCCTGTGAAGATGAAAATTTAATTGATATTAATTTATAATACTGGCTGAATGATGATATTAAGTTTAATCAATCTATTCATTTTTATCATTTGGGGGGTCAGGCTTGTGGTATGTGAGGTATTTGTAATAAAAAGAAAGTGACGATGATAAAAGAAGTATATACAATACAAGGAATATCCAGAATGTAAATTTTTATAGCGCCTCTAATTTGATAAAGAAGAATAAGACTCAAATAAAGAATGATGCTGAGATACACGCTGACGATAAAGACCATTAAGGAAAACTGGATCCCATAAAGATTTCGAAAAATGCTGCCTATTCAGCACTGACCTTTACGAAAAAAAAACTACATTGTTGCCATTTCTGTGAAAGTTCTCTTGTCTCCCACACACGCCTAGTTGGCCATAGACTATGCAGATTCGAATGTCTAGCAACAAGTGAACGACGGAGAAAGTGACGTAACAAACGATAATTGCTAAGGCTGGGTAAACGCCATCGCACATGGAACAATGATAATTTGTGGACACGCTATTTGTGAATATATATACGAAGGAAGACAGAGAGAGAGAGAGAGGGAGGGACGGGGAAGAGGGAGGTAGGTAGGGAGGGAGGGAGGAGAGAGGGAGAGGGAGAGGGAGGAGGGAGAGGGAAGGAAGAGGAAGAGGAAGAGGAAGAGGAAGAAGGAAGAGGAAAAGAGGGAGAGGGAGAGGGAGAGGGAGAGAGAGAGAGAGAGAGAGAGAGAGAGAGGAGGAGAGAGAGAAGAGAGAAGAGAGAAGAGAGAGAGAGAGAGAGAGAGAGAGAGAGCGAGAGAAGAGAGTAGGCCTAACAGACAGAGACAGAGAAAAAGAAAGAAAGAGAGAAAGAAGATACGAAAAAAACCAATCGAGAGAGAGAGAGCGAGAGAGAGAGAGAGGCTAACAGACAGAGACAGAGAAAAGAAGAAGAAAGAGAAAGAAGATACGAAAAAACCATCGACCACAGACAAACGGAGCCACAAGAAAAAACAGGAAACACAAACAACAAAAAAAATCAAAAAGACAGAGACATAATTAGCCAAAATGAAATACAACTGGAAAATCAAAAACAAAAAACATCCATTGAGTCTTCAGCTCAGAAACACCCCGCTTGGCCTGAAGGGAAACACGATGGCATTGCAGTGTAAAACATTAGCGTGACACGCGGGAGACTGGCAAGGCTGGGGAGGGGGGAAGAAGGGTGGGGGTGGGGGCGTAGGAAATGACAGAGGAGAGAGGAAAATAATCTTTTAAAAGAATGTATAAATCGACGTAGCTACCGATAAGGATTTTGACGTTATGTCCGTATCTGAACAAATCGTAAAATAAACAAAAAAAAGATAAGAACAAGAAGAACAAACAAATAAATAAAATAAAAAATAATAAATAAATACACATGCCTTGAAGAAGAAATAAAGAGAAAAGGACTTCGATATATTTGCATATTTTCTTGTTCTTCCTTTCGTTGTATTATATACACATAGACAGTGAAGGATATTTTTGAGGAGGTTCATGAAGATGGGGAGAGGAGGAAGGAAAAAAGGGTGAATAGGAGGAGGGGAAGAAGAGGGGGAAGGAGGAGGGGAGGAAGGGAACGGACGTAAGACGAAAAGAAAGGGAAAGCAGAAATAAAAGAAAGGAAGAAGACAGAGGAGGATGGAGGAGGAGGAGGAGAATGGAAGAAGAGAATGATGGAATACAAGAGGAAGATAGAAGAGGAGAAAGATGGAAAAAGAGGACAAAAGAGGAGAAGGATGGGAAGGAGGACGAAAGAGGAAGGAGGAGGAGGAGGAAAATGTCTGTCATTTTCACAATCAAAGTTTCTTCCCGAGATAACAGTGAGTCTGCAATATTCATAAAGGACATGATAATTCAATGTTTATTGGCGTAATTAATTGTCGGTTATTTAAAAAACGTTTAAAAATAATAGAAAAAACATGACGGGGAACCTGGAGTGGACAAAAGAGAGAGGGAGAGGAAGAGGAAGAGGAGGAGGAGGGAGGAGAAGAGAGAGAGAGAGAGAGAGAGAGAGAGAGAGAGAGAGAAGAGAGAGAAGAGAGAAGAGAGAGAGAGAGAGAGAGAGAGAGAGAGAGAGAGAGAGAGAGAGAGAGAGGAGAGAGAGAGAGAGAGAGACAGACAAGACAGAAAAATAAGGCAGACAGAAAGACACAGACACACACACAGTAGTCAAAATTCAGACAGACACAGAGAGAGCTAGTCAGACAGACAGGGAGAGATTTAGACAGACAGACAGGTAAAATGACAGACAGAAAAAGCGAAGAAAGACCACAGAAAAGAAAAAAAAAAAATTAGCACGGCCAAGTAAGATGGGATCAGAGATAAGCAAGGGGGGGGAGGGGGGGGGAGTCCATCCCATGCAGTCATTAAGTGTGTACACCCTTTTAGCAACCCCCCCTTAGCCCCTGCCGCCCCCTCCCCCCCTTCCCCAACGTCATTTGAGACAAGAGAAGGAACACGATCACCTTCTGTCCGCTCAACCCATTAGTGGAGGAGTTCATTATATACGCGTGTAATGGACAAAAAGAGAAAAAAGAGAAAGGGGGTGGGAGGGGAGAGACAGAGAAAGGGAGGAAGGGAGGGATGGGGATGGGGATGGGATAGGGATAGGGATGGGGATGGGGAGGGAGAGGGAGAGGGAGAGGGAGAGGGAAGAGGGAGAGGGAGAGGGAGAGGGAGAGGGAGAAGGGAGAGGGAGAGGGAGAGGGAGAGGGAGAGGGGAGAGGGAGAGAGGGAAGAGGAGAGAGGAGAAAGGGAGAGAAGAGAGAGAGAGAGAGAGAGAGAGGAGAGAGAGAAGAGAGAGAGAGAGAGAGAAACAGAGACCGAGAGGCATACAGACAGAAAGAAAGAAATATAAGACAAAAATAATCCAAAAAGAAAAAACTAAAAACAAAACAAGAAAAGAAATAAAAATAAGACGAAACAAGGGGGAGAATGAAACGAATTAATTAACCACGAATTAAAAAAAAAGAAAAAAAAGGGGGAAGGTGTACATCATGTTCAAGGACGACTTACACCCTTTGTCTTGTTTGTACTGGAACAAGACGATGGAGACGCCCAGAGGTGTAGTTTTTATGGGAGATGTGGAAAGGGTTTGGTTTAGTGGGGGGGAGGGGGAGGGGGGATTGAATGGGAAGATGGGGAGGGGTGGAGGTGGGATGAAGAGGGAGAGAGGTGGAGGGGGGAGAGAGGAAGGAGGTGGGGAGAGGAAGAGGCGGGGATGAAGATGGGGAGAGGTGAAGGGGGAGAGGGAGAAGGGGGAGAGTGGAGGGGGAGGGAGAAGGGGGAGATGAGGAGGTGGGGGATGAAGATGGGGAGGGGTGAAGGAGGGGATGAAGATGGGGAGAATGGGGAGAGAAGGGAAGAGGGAGAGGGAGAGGATAGAGAGAGAGAGAGAGGAGAGAGAGAGGAGAGAGGAGAGAGAGAGAGAGAGAGAGAGAGAGAGAGGAGAGAGAGAGAGAGAGAGAGAGAGAGAGAGAAGAGGAAAGGGAATTGAATGAGAAGATGGGGGAGAGGTGGAGGGGAAAAAGTGGGAGAGGAGGGAGGAGGAGGAGAGAAAGATTGAGAAGGGAAGGAAATTAAATGAGAATAGGAGGAGAGATGAGGAGAAGACAAGGAAGGGAGGAGAAGAATGGGAAGGAGTGGAAGAGGAGGAGAGAGAGAATGAGAAAGGAAGGGAAGGAAGAAGAAGAGGAAAAGTGAGGAGGGAAGGATTGAGAATAACAGAATGAGAGAAATAATGAGAAGGGTACGGAGAGGAGAGAAAGAGTCAGGAGGGGGAGAGGAGGAGGGCAAGATTAATATTACGAGGAAGAGGAAAAAAAACAATAACATAAAGAAATTGAGGAGAGAGAATGAGAATAGGAGAAGAGAGAGAAAAAAACAGACAAACAGACAAACAGACAAAGACTCAAATGAACGCAGTAATAGAAACACACATTTATCTCTCTCATTACAGGCTACACTGATAACATTCAAAACAAAAGATGGAATTTTCCAATTTTCGATAATTGGGGGCGACTGTCTGTAAATTTCTGATCACAAAGCTCTCTCCTCATTAGTCTATTTCTTCTCTCTGATAGACGATGGCTCGGCACGTTATACTTCCATCAAGAGGAGTTCTACGTCTGAATACTTTCTATTAATAAACTAACGTCAAGGTTTTGTATAATCGAGTTGTATCTATCTTTCTGTTTATCTATCTATCAGTCTGTCTAGCTGTCTATCTGGTTGTCTATTAATCTATCAATCATTGTAAATATTGTATTATTTATCTATATATTTCTTCATCTATCTATCTATTTATCTATCTGTTTACCTACCCTACTACCTACTTACTTACCTACCTACCTATAATTGCGTAGTTTTCATTTATTTTTCAACCTCTCCTACAAAATCGTTATCTCTTCCTTGTTCGCCAAAACGAAATCAGAAATAAATAACAAGGTGAATAAGGCATCTAATAAATCGTATTTCACAACACAGCTGACACACACCGGTAACAAAATACAATTACAGGACAATTTCCGACAAGGAAATTCCCCCGCGTGGCATTTCCCTTCGAGGAGGAAAAAGCACTGAAAAAGTATAAGAAGAGGAACTCCACTCTAATGACTACCAGAGAAAAAAAAAAAATGCAAGCGAATCTATAGCCGGGAAGGGGATCCAACACCCTCGTCGGAAGTGCTGGGCGAGACCCCAATAGTGTTCGATTCTACGGGTGTGGGCTTCGTTGTTATTACTATGACTGCCATGTTTATAGTCTCCCGCGGCGAGCATGTCAGAGATCATATCAGTTTTAGCGCCTTGTTTAGAGGGACATGACAGTTTTGGCTGCGGTTCTATAGCAGGAGATGGATCGAGGGTAAGACAGAAGAGGGATAGGAGCAGATAAAGAGATACAGACAAGGGAAGCAGAAGATTGAAATCGGATGGAGGTTTGAATATAAAGAGGTGGAGGGAGATGTGCGTGAGTGCACACACGCACACTCAGTCATTTTACTTACGCAACAAATTTATGGTATGAATGTTGTATCATCATCATCGTCGTTATCATTATCACCACTTTTATTGTTGTTGTAGTTGTTATTATTATTATCGTTATTAATGCGTACGCAAAGAGAAGAGAGAGACGAGGAGAGAGAGAGAGAGAGAGAGAGAGAGAGAGAGAGAGAGAGAGAGAGAGAGAGAGAGAGAGAGAGAGAGAGAGAGAGAGAGAGAGAGAGAGAGGAGAGAGAGCAAGCTCTACACTGTGACAGGAGGGAGGAGAGCAATGAAAGTGCGCGAGAGAGAGAAGAGACAGAGACAGAGACGAGCAGAGACAGAGACAGAGAAGAGACAGAGATAGAGATAGAGATAGAGATAGAGAATGAGATAGAGATAGAGATAGAGATAGAGATAGATAGAAGATAGAGATAGAGATAGAGATAGAGATAGAGATAGGAGATAGAGCAGAGGCAGAGGCAGAGGCAGAGACGAGACAGAGACAGAGAACAGAGACGAGACAGATAGAGCAGATAGATGAGATAGATAGAGAGAGAGAGACGAGATAGATAGAGAGAAGAGAGAGAGAGAGAGAGAGAGAGAGAGAGAGAAGAGAGAGAGAGAGAGGAGAGAGAGAGAGGAGAGGAGAAGAGACAAGATAGATAGATAGATAGGAGAGAGAGACAGACAGACAGAGAGAGAGAGAGAGCGAGAGAGAGACAGAGAATTTCAAATCACTCTACTTGCAAATCAAATCCTGTGGTTTGACCCAATCGTCAAACTCTTTTTTTTTGAAAAAAAAAAATAAAAAAACTCATAAATCATATTTCCTGTTCATCGACTCTGCTACAGCGAAATAATGCTAAAAAGAGAGAGAGAGAAAAGAAGAGATAAGAAGAGACAGAGACAGAGAAGGAGATCGAAAAGAAAGAGAAGGAGAACAGAGAGAGAGAGAGAGAGAAATAGAGAGAGAAAGGAGGAAGGAGACAGAGAGAGAGAGAGAGAGAGAGAGAGAGAGAGAGAGAGAGAGAGAGAGAGAGAGAGAGAAGAGAGAGAGAGAGAGAGAGAGAGAGAGAGAGAGAGAGAGAGAGAGGAGAGAGAGGAGAGAGAGGGAGAGGAGAGGGAGAGAGAGAGAGAGGAGAGAGAGGGATAGAGAGAGAGAGAGAGAGAGAGAGGAGAGAGCAGAGAGAGAGAGAGAGAAGGAGACAGAGAAAGAAAGAGAGAGAGAGAGAAGAAAGAGAGGAGAGAGAGATAGAGAAAGAGAAATAGCTCAAATATTTGTACCTTCACTGCTACCAGTCCTCCCGGCCAGCTTGACCTGCAGGTAGCTACCATAGCAACAGGTATTCGGAGCACAGGCAACAGGTGGAGCATATAAATCAACGTCCTACATAGCGTTGCAGGTAAGTATGGGCGTGGGGGTCAGAGGTACGCGTGTGGGCGTGATGGTGGGCGTGATGGCTGACGCACCTGCATCGGCGTAGGTTTCGCGAGGGGTAAGGGCTGGGGTGGTGGGGTGGGGGGAAGGGGGGAGGGGGTGGTGGGGGTTGTTGGCCATCTGGTGTTGGATTTTGGGCGAATTTTGGGTGTTCTTGGATTTGGATTTGGGTTTGAAGGTTGACTTTGTGTTCGAAAATAGATGTGGATGTTGAGGATGTGAATCGAAAGTCAGGAAAATTATGCGTAAATTTGTATCCATTGTATGTATATAAATTTGCATCAGAATAAATGATATGTATATACGCATAAGTATATATATAGAGTATACATATTACATGTTCATTTATTAGCTGCAATTTATCATTATATATAATATATATATATAGATAGAGAGATAGATAGATAGATTAGATAGATTACAGCTTAGATATACGATATATGATATCAGATACATATATATTACAATGTGTGTGCGTTAGTGTCTTAGGTGTAGTGTATATACCTTATGAGAGAAATCTGCATGCCTTGTCTCATAGAACAAACTACC
>NW_020871771.1:296831-324331 GCF_003789085.1 Penaeus vannamei
AGAGAGCACGAGAGAGAAGAGAGAGAGGGGAGAGGAGGAGAGATAGAGAGATACGAAGGAGAGAGAGAGAGAGAAGAGAGAGAGGAAAGAGAAGAAAGAAAGAACTAGAAAAGGAAGAGAGAAAGAGAGAGAGAGAGAGAGAGAGAGAGAGATGAGAGAGAGAGAGAGAGAGAGGAGAGAGAGAGAGGGGAGAGAGAGAGAAGAGACGAGAGAGAGAGACGAGAGAGAGAGAACGAGTTTTTACTCTCATACCCAATGCAGCCTTTCATATACTTGGTAATGAAGGATTTTCTTTTTTGTTATCAGCGCGATTAGTTTAGATAATTACCAAAAAGAAAATATTTTTGTTTCTTCATTTTTTTTTAAGTGAAGGAATATGGTCGATGATTATTATTCTCAGCGCGCACACACAACACACACACACACACACCAACCACACACACACACAAACCCACACACACACACACACCACAACACACACACACGGTACCCACACACACACACACCAGCACTTGTCATCAACAAACACAAACACACACACAAACACACACCAGCACACACACACACACACAACACACACACTCCACACACACACACCACACAGCACACAGTGTGAGGCAAATCTGCACACACACACACACAACACACATACGAGTACCGCACATCATCCTCCAAAAACAAACAACATACCCCACCCGACACCGCACACACAACAACACACAACCACACACACACACCACACACATGCACACACACCACACACACACACACACACACACATCACACACACACACAGCACACAAAGCACACACACACACAGCACACACACTACCACCTCACAGCACAAATACCCCCACACACAAACACACGACACAACACAAAGCACACACACAAATACGAGTACCTTAAACATTCTTCTCCAAAACAAACAAATACCCACCCACAACCCACCACACACATTCAAACAAGCAAACAACAAACACACCACACTCTCCAACAATATTCACGCGTTAAGGTCATGGAAAGTAAACTTGCTGCTCAACTGGCATATGTTGAATCTGCGTTACTCGTGTCCTCGGGGCCTTATGTCTCACATTTTACGGCATTGCAATGAATCGCAACTTTATGTTGACAAAAGGGATGAATGAGGATGAGGTTAATGATGATGATAAAGAGTGGTAAGGTTGGTATGTAATTATGAGATTCGATAGTTGGTTGATAATCGATGATGATGAGGAATATAATAGTAATAATGATAATGATAAATAGTAAATAGTAATAATGATAATCGATAATTAGTAAATAGTAATAGTATAATGATAAATAGTAAATATAATAATGATAATGATAAATAAGTACAAAAATAGTAGTGAATGATAATGATAAATAGTAACTAGTAATAATGATAATGATAAAATAAATAATGGTATTAGTATGTTGATAATAGACTTAATGATTATGGTAAATATAATGATAATGATGATAATAATCCATAAACAAAAATAAACAATACATGATAATAACAATAAAAATAATGACGATGATCTTCTTAGAAAACAAAGACAGAAGAAAAATAAACACAAAAATCACAAAACTAAAACCAAACAAACAAACGAACCAAACATAAACACACACACACACACACGACACACACACACATATATATATATATATATATAATATATATATATATATATATAATATTATATATATATAGATATATATACTTTCGGGTTATCAGAAGACGACACTAAACGCCGTAAACAAAAGTATGTGGGTTTAAGAACATTTCATATATATGGAAACTTGTCGCTGTGGGGAGGAGAGGGGGGGAGGGGGGAAGGGGAATGGAGGGGGAGGGGTGGAGAAGGAGGGGTGAGAAGATATAGGGGAGTGGAGGGAGAGAGAGGGGAGGGGAGGGGGAGGGGTGAGAGGTGAGGGGGAGGGTGGTGAAGGGGAGGGGGAGGGAGAGGAGAAGGGAGGGGAGAATAGAAAAGGGTAGGAAAGAGGTGAAGAGATGAAAGGGGGGTAAGAAGGGGAAGGAGGAAGAGGGGGAAAGGGAAGGGAGGGGAAGGTGACACGAAGGGAAGAAAAAGAATATAAAGGGAAAAGGAGAGGAGAGGAAGAGAGATAAGGGGCTACTCGCTACAGGTAAAGAGGTGGGGGGGGGGGGGGGGGGGGGGGGAGCGTATGGAATGGGATAGGGAGGAATATGGGAGAAAGGCGAAGGGGAAAAGGGGGGAGGGGGGGGAGGGGTTAAGTGTACAGCGAACTTGAATTAAGTGAATCTGGCGTAGAGGTGAGATGGGCGTGAGTTATTTAGCGAGGGGGGGGTGGGGGGTGGCGGGATCAAAAAGGGTCGAGGGGAGGGGGTGGGAAGGAGGAGGGGGAGTCACACCTTTCACTGCGAACTCTTTAAAAGGGTTTAATGGGGTCTCTCTCTCTCTCTCTCTCTCTTTCTTCAATCTTTCTCACTGTCTCTCTGTTCTCTCTCTCTCTCTCTCTCTCTCTCTCTCTTCTCTCTCTCTCTCTTCTCTCTCTCTCTCTCGCTCTCTCTCTCTCTCTCTCTCTCTCTCATCTCTCTCTTTCAATCTTTCCTCTGTCGCTGTCTCCTCTGTGTTCCCTTCTTACTCTCATCTCTCTTCTCTCTCTCTCCTCTCTCTCCTCCTCTCTCTCTCTCTCTCTCGTCCTCTCTCCTCTCTCTCTCTCCTCTCTCTCTCTCTCCTCCCCTCTTCTTCTATTCCTCTCTCTATCCCACTTTCCTTCCTTCTCTCCCCCCCTCATCTACTTTCTTTCTCTCTTTCTCTACAAAAACATTTTCTTACTCGCTAATAAAAAGCAGAAGAGGGGGGGGGGGTAGGGGGTAGTCCTTAGAGGGGGTTGTAGGGGGTGGTGGGTAGTGGTGGGGTCAAGGTTGTGGGTCATGGGGATTGTAGCGGTGGGGGGTGGGGATGGAGTGGGGGAGGGGAGAAAGGGATGCAAATAGGGGAAACAGGAAGGAAATCTGATGATGTGGAAAGACGAACACGAGAGATAAAGACCAAAAACAAATGCAAGAGAACAAGATGAAGAAGAAGAAGAAGGAGGAAGAGGAGGGGGAGGAGGAGAAGTAGAAATAGAAGTACAAGAAGAAAATTCAAGGAGAAGAAGAAGAAAAAAATGAGAAAAAGGGACGGAGAAGAAGAAGAGAAGAAAAGAAGTAGTTGAAGACGAAGAAGAAGAAATACGAATAGAAGAAAAATGCTAAAAAACAGTAGAAAATAAAAACAAACACTGAACAATCTTACACATCCATCAATCTCATCCAATAAAACTGCACACAAACCCAAAACCGATAATTTAATCGATTCATCCATATGCTCCATAGATCTACCTTACAGCTGCAACTTGGCCTTGACATATATGCAAGGAAAAACAAGTAATGGTACGTGTTTCCTGGCGCAAGTACATGCTATAGAAAGTGATACGTACGTGTGTGTGTGTGTGTGTGTGTGTGTGTGTGTGTTGTGTGTGTGTGTGTGTGTGTGTGTGTGTGTGTTGTGTGTGTGTGTGTGTGTGTGTGTGTGTGTGTGTGTGTGTGTGTGTGTGTGTGTTGTGTTGTGTGTGTGTGTGTGTGTGTTTGTGTGTGTGTGTGTGTTGTGTGTTGATGTGTGTGTGTGTTTACATTTTTGCTTGTGCGTATTTGTATTCACATCTGCATTTGCGCATGTGTGTACATCGATGTACATATATGCGTTTGTCCTATTTTTGTGTCTACATGTACGCCTGGTCACACAAATACACACAAACACATATCTCTACACACGTATTTCTCTCGACGTGTGTGCGTGAGTGTTTAAGTGTTTTTACATACATCTCCGCCATCTCTCGCCCTCAGCAAAAATAAACAAGGCAATTTAGAGGCTAAAAAAGTGAGGGGAAATGATAAAGAGGGCAAGCAGTCCCTACATAGCATCATTCCCCTTTCTCTCTCTCTCCCCAGGGTCATGGGTGTCACACGACTAAAACCCACAGTCCTCCTCTCCCCTCTCTCTCTCTCTCTCTCTTTCTCTCTCTCTCCTCTCTCTCTCTGTCTCTCTTCTCTCTGTCTCTCTCTCTCTCTCTGTCTCTCTCTCTCCCTTCTCTTCTCTCTCCCCACGCACTCCCCGTGTGTCTTTTTGTCTTTCTCTCTTCCCCTTAGGTCTTCTTCCTGTCTCAATTTTTTCTTTTCTTTATATCTTCTTTTTTTATTTCTCATTTTCATTGTCTTGTTCCTTTCCTTCTCGAATTTCTTCATACCCTATTTTTATCTCCCTTTTTTATTCTCTCCCTCTTCGCCCTCCTTCTCTATTCCTCTATTCTTCCTCCCCTTCTCCCCACACCCTTCTTCCTTTCTTACTTCTTCCCATATTCTGCCATCTGTCTCATTTTCCTCTCGTATAAACACATCTAAAGTTTAGAATTAAGTAATTTATATTAAATCGTGTAGATGAAAACATATGATTATTTAGCAAGACAAAACAACAACAAATCCTACAGCAAGAACAACACAAACAATAACAACAAAAACAATAACAACAACAACAAAGGCAAAAACAGGAACATAACAATGAAACTTTTATAGCTTCCTTTTTTATATCAAGAGTGATATTATATTAATATTCATTATTCATGTACTTATTATTATTCCCTTTCTTATTTTAATGTGAAAAGATGACAAGGCGTCAACTGCAAGAGAGAGAGAAAAAAAGTCTGATAGTTTGTTCTCAGAGAGAGAGAGAGAGAGAGAGAGAGAGAGAGAGAGAGAGAGAGAGAGAGAGAGAGAGAGAGAGAGAGAGGAGAGAGAGAGAGAGAGAGAGAGAGAGAGAGAGAGAGAGAGAGAGAGAGAGAGAGAGAGAGAGAGGAGAAGAGAGAGAGAGAGAGAGAGAGAGAGAGAGAGAGAGAGAGAGAGAGAGAGAAGAGAGAAGAGAGAGAGAGAGAGAGAGAGAGAGAGAGAGAGAGAGAGAGAGAGAGAGGTAGAGTTACCCCCATCCATCTAACTTTCGTTTTCTTCCAAACAAACAAAGAGAGAGAGAGCGAAAAAAATCAGCATGTAAAATAAACCAAGACGAACACCTAAAATCCAGACAATTCTATTCAAATCCAGTAAGAAAAAACAAGAGAAAATAACAGACAAAAAAGAAAAGAAAAGAAAAACGAGCAGCTGTTTCCTGTAATTGTTTCGAAGCGGCTCAACGACCGGCGAGACAGATAAGGGAAGGCGCGTGCATGCGGTGCTTACGCGAACGCCGTTGCAGCCCGTGTTTTGTTTTTCGATTCTAAAGACGTTATTTGAGATGATTTCACTCTATTGCTCTCCTATATGCCATTTTCTTTCTTTTATTCTTTTTTTTTTTTTTGTTTATCCATTTTTTTTTTCTTTTTTCTTTACCTTTGTGATTAGTTTTTCTTGTTTTCTCGATAGATAAGGGAAGGCGCGTGCATGCGGTGCTTACGCGAACGCCGTTGCAGCCCTGGGTTGTTTCTCGATTTTATAAAAAATAAAAAGAGAAAAAAAACGAAGAAAGGAAAAAAAAAAAGGAAACAACAGAGAACGAATAATAATAAGAAGAAAACAAATGACATGAATCACAAAATGAATGTTGATAATAACAGCAATAACAATACAAAAAAAGTAGAGATTCAAGACACGACTCACGATTCTGAAAATGACCGTATTTCATTACGTTTCAGAATCGCAGTTTCCGGCAGGTGCACAGGTCTTGCATGTCAGTTTCATGGCGCTACTAGCAACAGTAGGTCAGGAATTCTTAAGTACACTATTTTTTCCTATTTTTTCGCCGTTTTCTTCGGTCTCTTCAGCGCATTACTTGACATTTCAACACAGTATCTTGATGATAAATGCTCAAGTTTTTTTTGTTCGTTCGGTCATTATGGCGATTATTTCGTATGGTTTTGTGTTGTCTTTGATTATGTTTGGTTGGCCTTTCTCTCTCTTTCTTTATTTCTCTATTTGTCTGTCTGACTCTCTCTCTCTTTCTCTCTCTTCTTCTTATTCTTCTTCTCTCTCTCTATTCTCTCTTCTTCTTCTTCCCCTTCCTCTTCCTCTTCCTCTTCCTCTCCCTTTCCCTTTCCCTCCCTCTCCCTCTCTTTATCTCTCTTCTGATCATCTACTCATAACCCCCCTCCCCCTGTTCAGCATGTATCGATCACGCAGTATTGCGATGACGTCATAATCAGCTGGTAATACAGCCCTCAGGCAACGCCATCTACAGTCGCCAAGGTGAAGCTCTCACTCTCACTCTCTCGTTATGTTTTTTTCTTTGTACTTGTCGCAACTCTTTTTTTTCTTCTTCGCTTGTCACGTGTCACGTTTTTTTCATTTTCTTGCTCTCTGTGATGCGGCTTCTGGTTATGAAAATGATAGTGATGATAATGATAATGATAATGATACTACTATTACTATCACTACTACTACTACGATTATTACTATTACTACTAGGACCAGTAATGATAACAATGATAATAATAATAATGATAATCATATAATAATAATAATGATAATGATAATGATAATAATAATAATAATAATAATAACAACAACAATAATAATAATAATAATGATAATAATAATAACGATAGTAATTATAACAACAACAATAATAACAACGATAATTCTGATAGGATTAAGGATAAACTGTTGATAAAACAGAGAGAGAGAGAGAGAGAGAGAGAGAGAGAGAGAGAGAGAGAGAGAGAGAGAGAGAGAGAGAGAGAGAGAGAGACAGTAAGATAGATAGATAGATAGATCGATAGAGAAACAGAGAGAAGCAGACAGAGAGAGAGAGAGAGAGAGAAGCAGACAGTAAGAGACAACAATTCCAAAAAAAGATGAATAGTGAAAATGAGTGGCCATTTCTTTCGTGAACCGAAGTCAGACCAAATGAATTTTAGCTGGAACTTTGACCTGAACTTTCACCTCTTTGGTTTCGCGCAGGCCATATGGTCCCGGGTCAGCTGGTTGTGTATCCAGGTGGTCATCAAGAATTGAGATTATCTAGCAACGTATACAGGTGGTCGATCAAAAATGTGGGAAATTGTATATTGGTGTCGAAAAAAATATATCATACTAAGAAAATTAAATCTATAGTAATTTGAGGCAAAATTAAGTCTTTCTACAAGTGAAAAGAGGAAATCTTAAGCAGTTTTTTCTGTTCCAGGCTGAAGACGTGTTTTGTTGTGAAATAGGTGAAGACCTAGTATTTTGTACATTGAATATGCCTTTTCATACAAAGGTTTTATTAAGAGAGAGAAAGAGAGAGGAGAGAGGAAGAGAGAGAGAGACGAGAGAGAGAGAGAGAGAGAGAGAGAGAGAGAGAGAGAGAGAGAGAGAGAGAGTTTCACACATCGAATATACATGTTTGTTGGCAGGAGAGATAATATAGATAGGAGATAGATAGATAGATAGATAGATAGAGAGAGAGAGAGACAGACAGAGAGAGAAAGAAAGAGACAAAAAGAAAGACAGAGAGAGAAAGAGAAAGAGAGAGAAATGTGGACAATCATACAGTACACATTTTCCTTTTCATTTTATTTTCCAACTTGATCACGATTTGCCAGATAACAGATAAATGACAGATGTAAACAAGAGGATTATTTAAAAAGAGAGGTCAGAGGTTGATACTCGAGCTTGACCTGCCTTGACCTCTGATAAAGACGAAGGAAGAGAGAGGTCAAAGTCTCCAGAACTTTCGATTCCTGCGTGTGAAGTACGGGAAGGTTCGCAGTCTCTCCTTATCTCTCTTTCTCTTTCTTACATACACTCTCTGTCTCTCTTCTGTTTTCTTTATTCTCCTGTTCTCTCTTTCTCTCTCTCTCTCTCTCTCTCTCTCTCTCTCTCTCTCTCTCTCTCTCTCTCTATCTCTCATTCTCTCTTCTCCCTCCCCTCTCTCTCTTGACAAACATGCAATGCAATAGAAGAGAAAACAATAAATAAATAAAAAACAACGAGGTCATAAAACAAACAAATAATGGATGGCAGTTATCTCGTCAAAACCATTTATGAGAAAGAGACAGAGAAGAGAGAGAGAGAGAGAGAGAGAGCGAGAGAGAGATAGAGAGAGAGAGAGAGAGAGAGAGAGAGAGAGAGAGAGAGAGAGAGAGAGAGAGAGAGAGAGAGAGTAAAAAAAGACAGAAAACAGAAAACAGAAAAAAAAAGGAAAAAGAAATACACCCCCTCCCCCCCCCTCCATCCACGCATCTTGAACACCTCTGAACAACCCTTGCGTTCACGCCCTACGGAACTCGAGCATCCTGAACCAGGCTTCCCACACTCCTACGCCTCTCCGTGACTGACAAAGACTCATCAGGAGGGCCGGCGGGGGTTCTGGCACTCCGCGGTGGGATAAACAACTCGTAAATATGTCTAGGTCGCTACACACTCAATGGGCAGAGTGATACAGACACATGTAGACATGGACTCGGTCATATAGGTGCGCGGTAGAGTTATGTAGACATAGACAGACATGAGGTTGTTTTTTTATGTGCGTGATAGACTGGTACAAATACAGATATAAATCATTCATGTAGGTACGTAATAGAGTGATACGGATACAGACACACACACACAAATTCATTCATGTGCGTGGTTCAGGCACAAACGCACACAGATAGAAACAAGCAGGCACACGCACATAGTCTTGGGGATACATATACGCACACACGTTTTCCCTCATTCGTAAAGTGTAAAAATATGAAAAATCATATTATTTCTTCCTCGTCTTTTGTTCTCGTTTCATCTACGCATTATCTCTCATCATTTCAGTTTTTATTATGAATCTTTTTGAAAACTTTATGATCCGTTGCGAATTCGAACCGTGTTCCAACAACGAGACACCGTTACATCTTACCTACAACTATCTTGCCGCGAAAACGAAATTCTTTACCGTAACTGTAAACTATAAACAACAACAAAAAAGAGAAGGCAAGAATGAGACAATCGCCACGGAGAGAAAGTCAAGGTTAGGAAGAATTACGGGCCATTTTTGTGCGCCGTGAAAGACAATCGGTGATATTGTGGCCGCCATTATGCCAGTCCGAAGGAGGGGCGTGTCGACTCTCCCTATTTTTTTCAGCATTTTTCTATTTTTTTGGCTCAACTGTACCTATTTTTAGTCGTTTTCCATTTTTTCCAATTCATCAGCTGTTGAGATTCGTACTATATGGTATGAATTTAACCGTTGGAATTTATAAGGAGCGATAGAGGATTCGATCCTGTATTCGAACCTCAAGAAAGCGACTCTGGGGAATAAATGAACATCGTAAGTGAAGGATTCTCTCTTTTATTGGATATCAATGCGTTTATGATTCTGAATATGAATATCCGGATAATATCCAATTGTGTGGTAACCCCATCACTGTTATAATTATTATTATTATCATCATTATTATGATCATTATCATATATATGATATTATCATTATTATTTATTCACAGTCCTCTTTGCTTCTCTGTTTAGTAGTAATATGCCTTTTTTTCCTTCAAGCTAATTTAATAACGCTCTTGAACCCACGCTTTAGAAATTATTTAAACCGAACACTTATCCTTGAGAAGCGATTTCAAAAACAAACACAAAAATATAGAGTGAAATTTGAATACAAAATCGGACGATGATCTCGATCTGAATCTGGACTCCTTGACAACAAACAAATTGAACGTCTTGCGGGAAATCTGGTAAGAAAGTTCCGAAATCTGTAAATCTGGAAATCTGGAAATCTGGAATGCCTGTGTCTTATTCCCGGCAGGTGGTGGGGATTAGGACTTAGGGGAAAGGGTGGGGTTTGGGTGGGGTGGGGGAGAGGGGAAGGTTTAATGGGTATTACAAATTCTCTGTTTTTCGTTCTCTTGTTGTTTCTGTCTTTTGGTCTATTTCTGTATGGATCTTTCTTTGTTCATTTTTTCTTCTTGTCTTCATCTGTCTGTCTCTGTCTCTATCTCTGTCTGTCTCTCTCTATCTCTTCCCCCATCTCTCTCTCTCTCTCTCTCTCTATCTATCTCTTTTCCTCCTCCCTCCCTCCTTCTCCTTTCTCTCACCCTCTCACTACTTACCGATCTACATCTCTCTCAATCTTTCTCCACTAAATAACCTCAAACTTAAACCAACATTTCAACCGTCTCGAAATATGCTAATTTCTATAAGAACTAAATAATAACGACTCCCCCCACCCCACCCCCACCCCACCCCTCCTCCTCCCCCCCCCTCCCCCCCCTCCTCCTCCTCCTCCTCCTCCTCCTCCTCCTCCTCCTCCTCCTCCTCCTCCTCCTCCTCCTCCTCCTCCTCCTCCTCCTCCTCCTCCTCCTCCTCCCCCCCCTCCCCCTCCCCCTCCCCCACACACCTACCTCCAGGATATCGTGACGTCACGCATATCAACGACCGGTCGCTTACACAAGCAAAACACAAACACGTAAACACAATCACGCCCGTAACAGATGAGGGAAATTGGGCGTGAAATGGGCGGCGGGTTAGGCCTGGGGTTCGGCCGGAAGTGGTAGGTTAGGGCGAAATTGGGAGAAAATTAATGGCGGGTTTTGGGGTGAGGGAAGATGGAGAGGAGAGAGAGAGAGAAGAAGGGTGGAGAGAGAGAGAGGGAGAGGGAGAGAGAGAGAGAGAGAGAGAGAGAGAGAGAGAGAGAGAGAGAGAGAGAGAGAGAGAGAGAGAGAGAGAGAGAGAGAGAGAGAGAGAGAGAGGAAGGGTGGGAGAGAGGGGGAGACAAAGGGGAAAAAGAGAGAAAGGGGAAAACGTGGGAGAGAGGGAAAGAGAGAGAGAGAGAGAGACGAAGGTGGTTAGGGAAGGCGATAGGGAGATGAAGGAAGAGAGGCATAGGGAGGGGAGAAAAGGAATAGTGGGGAGGAAAACAGATGGAACAGACACAATGTGAGAATTAATGAAAGTTAAACATAATACGAAGAAAAAAAAATCGAAATAAAAAATACAAGAAAATTGAAAAAAAAGACAAACACTAAAACAAAAGAAACAAACAAAAAAAAAACAAGCACAGAAACAAACATACACAGAAAGACAAGGACGTAAACACAAGCCACTTTACGTATGACAAAAGGCCAACTTAATAAACGTAATAACGACGCCTTCAAATGAGAAAATTGCTTCTTTCTAGGCCAAAGACACGCTTAAAGGTGACAATTCTCGTACCTAAGATAGGCCTATATATCTATCTCGTATCATGCCTTTTTGTTTTATAGTTATATTGGATTCCAGAATATTAATTAATTATTTTTTATATCAATTAAAAAAATACTCTAATGCTCATTTTCGTGTTTTTTTTAATATCTATTTTGTGATTTATTTCATATCATCTTTATTCACTTTTATCAATTTCAAGGGAATAAAATGAATGAATATAGATATAGGAAAGGAATGATCAGGGTTATAAAGTAAATTGATGGTGAATAAAGTAAATTGATAATGATAATGATAATGATATTTTCAATAATGATGGTAATGCAATTCAAAATTATTAATATCAATAAAAGAATGATAATGATAATACCAATGCTACTCATCATACTATCAATAATGATAATGATAATGATAACGATGACGCAGATGTCAATGATACTGATGATAAATAACAATAATAACAAAAAGTAATTGAAATAACAACAACAAAAGTGATGAAAATAATAATAGTTTTATTAGTGGTAATGATATGTAGAGGAAGGGAAGAAGAAACAAAATGAAATTTAAATTCTGGTGTAAATATAATAATGTGAATAATAATGATAATAACAATGATAGTAATCACACACACACGCACGCACATACACACACACACACACACACACACACACACCACACACACACACACACACACACAAACACACACACACACACGCACATACACATACACAACAAACATATACACACACATACAAACATCACTCACAAACATACATCCCAGGAATACTGTTAATCATATGCAGAAATATACATGTGTTAAGCATATTCGTGATAACTTCATAAATCAGTTAATGAATATGCAAATTATTTTTTTTTGGAGGGCAAACATATGCTTATACATGTCATTAACTTATTTATTAATTTTCTCCTCCTCACGTTTTCCTGTTCAAACCACCTTTTTATATGTCAAAAAAAAAAAAAAAAAAAAAAAAAAAAAAAAAAAAAAAAACAGAAAGAATATATAACGTATTTTTAATTTCATGAACACGATAACTGATATGCAAATTGACTGATTTTTTTTTCTTTTCGGGGTAACCATATGCTCACACATGTTATTTGTGTATTTAATTTTCCTTCTTCTCCTATTCCTGTTAAAATCACCTTCTCTTTATATTAAGAAAGCAGGAAAAACAATATTGTATTTCCTATTCTATAAATATGCATATAATTCTTCCTGTAAACATATCATACTCATACAAGTAATTTTTTTTCTATTTCTTCTCTTCCTCACCTATTCCCGTTGAAATATTCTTTTTATATATTAATCAAGAAACCGAAAAAATATAGAAATTAAGCAATGTATTTCCAAAAACATTACAAAAACATTTCCCGAAACCCGGCGTAAAAATACCGTAGATTTGAACCCCGACGAAAGATGTGAAAACACACTTATTTTACTTTACTATCATCATCATCATCGTCATTTCTTCTCTTAATTCAAGGTCTTCAGCAACAAGGAGGAGAAGGTTTGTTCACGTCTCGAGGAACTTAATTAGCGTCTTCGTGTTTATATTCCAACTTGACCGCAAAACTTGTCTAATAAAGTGCCTGTTCTCATTAAGCGGAGTTGTAGCGGACTGTATTCAAGGACGGTTGCTCAGGCGGTTGTTGAATAAAGCGAAACTTGTTGATTGTGAAAGAGTTTGTTTTAGTTTCTGAAAATGTTGGAAAAGGAGGGAGAGAGAGGGACGGAGAGGAGAATGAGAAAGAGGGTGATGATTGGAAGGAAAAGGAATTAGAGAATGGAAAGGAAACAGATAAAATAAATAAATACGAAGAAATGTTAAGCAAAATAACAGTGGGAGAAGAGAGAGAGAGAGAGAGAGAGAGAGAGAGAGAGAGAGAGAGAGAGAGAGAGAGAGAGAGAGAGAGAGAGAGAGAGAGAGAGAGAGAGAGAGAGAGAGAGAGAGAAAAGACAAAGAGAGAGAAAGAGAACAAGAACGAGAAAAACAAAACCAAAAAATCATACACGGAATAAAACACACAACAATGAAAATAATCACGATAAAAATAACAATAAATATACCCAACTTGCAATGAAGGAAAACTCTGCAACACACATACCCGGATGTCCAAGGCGGCGACTGCATGATCGAATTCCTGGTCCGGGCACCACATGAGGTAGTCCCGCCCCTCGGCTGCAAGTTGCAAAGCCGACATATTCTGCAACAGAGAGAGGAAAGGCGGATTTAGAAAGGCCTTAGTATATTTCTGGTGTATTTTGAGAGATGTGGAGAAGGGTTGGGGTGTTTTTTGTGTGTGTTTGTGTTTGGGTGGCTGTTTGTTTGTGTTTGTTTGTTTGTTTGTTTGTGTGTGTGTGTGTGTGTGTGTGTGTGTGTGTGTGTGTGTGTGTGTGTGTGTGTGTGTGTGTGTGTGTGTGTGTGTGTGTGTGTGTGTGTGTGTGTGTGGTGTGTATGTGCATGTGTATGTGTGTATGTGTATATATATGTGTATGTGTGTCTGTGTAAATGTCTACATACTCTTATTCTTATCAATACACACAAAACCATCAATACACTAACCAAAAATCCAATACAGTATAGACCAGTCACAACTCACCAATTATTCAAAATAAAACAAGGACAAACAACGAAATTACCGTAACGACCATTATCCAAAAATCTGCCAACGACATCACAACGTCACACAGTTGCCAATTAACGCAAAAATACAGGTCACGGAAAGATATTCAATGGTATGGTAGTAATATTTATGAGCGTGTAGACTCATAGATCACTTAATGTCGGTTTTTTAGGCTGTAGAGAGCCTAATCAGGAAGAAATATTTATTTTTTAAGGTTCTATAACCTCTCTGTATATTAAAAATGTATTTATATAATGAGAAAATATTGTAATTAAGTGGTATGACACTAATTATGGTAACGATGGTGATGGTGGTTGTAATGACAATACTGATGGTGATAATGGTGTTGATAATAAGGATACAATTGATAATATTGATAATAATAGTGATGGTAGTTAGAATGATGATAATAGTAATGATAATACTAGTTATAGTGATACTAATGATGATAACAATGATATTGATAAGGATAGTGACGGTGGTTTTGGTGATGATAGTAGTAATAATAATACTTGTGATGGTGATGATGACAATAACATTAATAAGAATATCATCATCATCCTTGCCTTGATCATTACCATAATTACCACGAAAAGAAAGCAAGAAATTAAAAGAAGAAAGAGAAGAAGAAGAAGAAAGAGATGAGGAAGAAGAAGAAGGTGAAAAAAAGTAGTAGTAATAAGGACGATAATAATAATGATAATATTAATAATAATAAGAAAAAGAGAGAGAAAAGAAAGAAGAGAAGAAAGAAGAACATAAAAAAGAAACAAACAAAGAAGAAGACGAGAAGAAGGAAAAGAAGAAGAAGGTAAATAAGAAAGAAAAAAGAAGAAGAAGAAGAAGAAGAAAGAAACAAGAAGACGAAAGAAGAAGAAGGAGAAGAAGAAAATAGCCTGCATGCACGCTCGACGCGGTTGGATGAATTTGTCTCGTTAACAATGCACACGAAATTAGTTGCAACCGCAGCCTCACCAAAGTAACATAATAAGTTATCGTTCTCTGCGTGTGTACATGGGCGTGTGTGCGTGTGTGTGTGTGTGTGTGTGTGTGTGTGTGTGTGTGTGTGTGTGTGGTGTGTGTGTGTGTGTGTGTGTGTGTGTGTGTGTGTGTGTGTGTGTGTGTGGTGTGTGTGTGTGTGCGCGCGCATGCGTGCGTGCGTGTGTGTTTTATGCTTGTGTGTGTGTATGTTAGTGTCTTTGTGTACTATAATATTTCAAATCTAAAACTGCCTAATAATTCCAGTCACCATTCAGAGATGAAACATTCTTAACAAAAGAAAACATACAAAAAAAGAAACATATCGATAACTCTTGACATCATGACGAACCCGAGCAACTTGCAACATTCGACGCGAGAGTAAGAGTTCACTAACAAGATACGGTAAATCTTACTCAATTGACTTTATGGCTTGTCATTATCTTTATTGCAGGCGGCTACCACCATACGCCCAACCACGCCCGTTGCGTCCGAGCGAGGGCGTGGGGGAAAAGGGGGGGGTGGGGGGTTGGGGGTAGGGGAAGTTGGTGGGGGGTAGGGGAAGGGTGGTGGAGGGGGGAGAAGAGATAGGGGGGGGGTTTATATGTTCTCTTCACTATACTCTCTATCGTCTGTTTCATCTCCTCTTTCATTTGTTTTTTGTTTTTGTTTTTTTTTTTCCTTCGTTCTTTCTCTCTCTCTCTCTTTCTCTTTCTCTCTCTCCTCTCTCTCTTCTCTCTCTCTCTCTCTCTCTCTCTCTCTCTCTCTCTCTCCTCTCTCTCTCTCTCTCTCTCTCTCTCTCTCACACCACACACACACACACACACACACACACACACACACACACACAAAATATCTATAGGTGCGTGAGTGTACACATAACCTGTTCATCACTCCTGACTCCTTCCCGCGGCCCCTCACCTCACGAGGAACGGGTATGCGGGGATGTTGCAGCCTGTGCAAGAACGTGCAACGAACGTAAACAATGGGCGCGATGTTGCTCCCTTCAGATCACGCCCTCGTGCCGTTGCGAGCGGAGAGGTGGGTGGGTGGGGGTGGGGGGTTAGGTAGGGGGGTTTGTGGTGGGTAGGGAGTGGGGTTTAGGGGGGGGAGGTAGGGGTGGGGGGGGGGTGGGGGTGAGGGGTTGTGGTGGTAGGGAGTGGGGTTTAGGGGAGGGAGGTAGGGGGTAGGTGAGGGGTGTGGGGGTAGGAGTGGGGTTTAGGGGAGGGGGGTAGGGGGTTGGGGGGGTGGTGGGTAGGGAGTGGGGTTTAGGGGAGGGAGGGGGGCATGAGTAAGGGGTGGTGGTGGGTAGGGTGTGGTTGGGGGTGTGGGTATGAGATTGGGGGTAGGGGGGGTGAGGGTGGTGGTGGGTAGGAGGTGTAGTGGATGGGTGGGGTTTGATAAGGGTAAGGAGGGGGGGGGGCGAGGTGTATCGATGGAACCACTGGCCAGAATTTTTTATTATTTTTTATTTTTTTCCAAACAGTCATTACGTATTCCTAAACTTCATTTCCTTTTCGCTATTCGCTCCTGTTTCTCTGTTATGCAATATATATTTTTAAAAATTATCTTCATCCTTTTTGTAAATGATGAGAAAGTCCTATCGATTGAATAATGATACTAATGATCATAATGATAAATAAAGTAATGATGATAATAGTAATAATATTGAGAATAGTAAATAATGATGATGATATTGATAATAATAATGATAAATAATAATAATAATATAATAATATAATATAATAATATATATTATAAATATAATTAATATAATATAAAATAATATAATGAATAATAATAATAATAATAATAATAATAATAATATAATAATAATAATATATATAATAATAATATAATAATAATATAATCATAATAATAATAAATAACAATAATAATAATAATAATAATAATAATAATAATAATATATAATAATAATAATAATAATAATAATAATAAATAATAATAATATAAATAATAATAATAATAATAATAATGAATTTAAAAAAATAAAAAAAGTGAAACATGGCGTGGAGATCCGCAGACTTTCTCGGCGAGGTTTACAACACTGCAGTCTCTCTCTCTCTCCTCGAAGACAATGGACCCGAGAAGACAATAGTGAATTCTTCTCCGTAAACCTGTGAGTTCTGTGTACATGTACGTATGCATGTGCGTTTCCGTGTGTGTGGACGTGTGGATGTGTGTGTGTGTGTGTGGACGTGTGTGTGTGTGTGTGGACGTGTGTGTGGACGTGTGTGTGGACGTGTGTGTGTGTGTGTGTGTGTGTGTGTGTGTGTGTGTGTGTGTGTGTGTGTGTGTGTGTGTGTGTTGTGTGTGTGTGTGTGTGTGTGTGGTGTGTGTGTGTGGTGTGTGAGTGTGTGAGTGTGTGAGTGTGTGAGTGTGTGAGTGACTGAGTGACTGAGTGTGTGTGAGTGTGTGTGTATGTGCACATGTATATGCATGTGTATGTATCTCTATCTCTTCTCAAGTGTACATGAGCGTGTTCATAAATCAAACTAACGAACGAAAAATAATATATATAATTTCTCTTTCACGATTATTACTCACAATACACCCAATAGACGCCAATGAATCACAGGTGTACAAGGCCCATTCACGGTGTTCCAGCAGGTGCACAGAGCCAGCGTCACGAAGCTGAACAGGTTGTTAAGGTCGCTGTTCCTGAAGCGTCGATGACAACCTATCCCACTCTATATACATATTATACGTATAAATGCATTCCTTTTTTTTCTCTCTTCTCTTCCTTCTCTCCTCTCTCTTCTCTCTCTCTCTCTCTCTCTCTCTCTTCTCCTCTCTCTCTCTCTCTCTCTTTCTTTCTTTCTTTCTTTCTTTCTTTCTTTCATTTCTTTCTTTCTTTCTTTTTTCTTTCTTTCTGCTCTTCTTTCTTCTTCTTCTCTCTTTTCTTTTCTCTGTCTTTCCTCTCTCTGTCTTCTCTGTCTTTCTCCTCTCTCTCTGTCCTTTCTCTCTCATCTCTCTCTCTCTCTCTCTCTCTGTCTCTCTCTCTGTCTCTCTCTCTCTCTCTCTCTCTCTCCTGTCTCTGTCTCTCTTTCTGTCTCTCTCTCTCTGTCTATCTCTCTCTTCTCTCTTTAACGTTAACCTTATCGTGTCCATGGATTAGACACTTCCAAATTAATGTTAATTAGGAAACTATGTGAGAATTACGACCCTAATCATCTTGAATTTGAACTCAAAAATGCATGCACTCATTAATCCATTTAATCATTCGTACGCCAGTCTCTAAATTAATGAAATTGCTTAATGTCGAACCTATATATATATATTTTTTATTATTATTTTTTTTTTTTTCTAAATCCACTGTCTAATGTCTAACCACCGTCGTCACCGCGGCATATCGAAATTCGCTCTCCGGTGTGTCAAGAGGTGATCAAACTCCCGGAATACGAGCTTGCGCCGTTGCCACCACTCCCCCCCCCCGCCTCCCTTCCTCCCCTTCCTCTCCTCCCTCCCCCTCTCCCTCCTCCCTTATCAGATAATCGAAATTGCAATTGCGTCATCGTTTTCCGTCTCGCATCCGGGACTTATCGGATATGGGAGGGAAGGGAGGTGGGGGTTGAGAGAAAGGGGGAGAGAGAGAGTAAGGGAGAGAAGAGAGGAGAGAAGAGGAGAGAGAGAGAGAGAGAGAGAGAGAGAGAGAGAGAGAGAGAGAGAGAGAGAGAGAGGAGAGAGAGAAGAGAGAGAGAGAGAGAAGGAGAGAGAGAGCCAGAGAGAATAAAACTGGACAGTCATATAAACACAGATAATTAAAAAGATAACTAAAAAGAAATGGGATAGGGACCCACTGACAGACAGTTTAGATAAAAGATAGAGCGAAAAAGAGCAAGAAAAAAGAAAAGAAAGATGAAGAAAAAAAAAAACTATTACATCATACATTCAACGAAGTACCGGCCGCCATTTTGCCATAGACAGGAGTGACTTCCGGTGACGTAAGAATGTTCCAACGTCCTAACACGAAACTCTTTCCCGAGGCGCAGACAGGCAGAGAGAGAGAGAAGAGAGAGAGAGAGAGAGAGAGAGAGAGGAGAGAGAGAGTAGAGGGAGAGGGAGAAGAGAGAAGAGAGAGAGAGAGAGAGAGAGAGAGAGAGAGAGAGAGAGAGAGAGAGAGAGAGAGAGAGGAGAGAGAGAGAGAGAGAGAGAGAGAGAGAGAGAGAGAAGAGAGAAGAGGAGAGAGAGAAGAGAGAGAGGAGAGAGAAAGAAAGACAGAGAGAAGAAGAGAGAGAAGAAAGATAGGATAGAAAGAAAAAAGAAAGAAGAAAGTGACAAACAGAGAAAAACAGAGACACGAACGACAGCAGACATAGAAAAATAAGACACAACCGTAGCTTATACACACAAAGGGGGGGGGGGGGCGGGGGGGGGGGGGGGGGGGGGGGGGGGGGGGGGGGGGGGGGGGGGGGGGGGGGGGGGGGGGGGGGGGGGGGGGGGGGGGGGGGGGGGGGGGGGGGGGGGGGGGGGGGGGGGGGGGGGGGGGGGGGGGGGGGGGGGGGGGGGGGGGGGGGGGGGGGGGGGGGGGGGGGGGGGGGGGGGGGGGGGGGGGGGGGGGGGGGGGGGGGGGGGGGGGGGGGGGGGGGGGGGGGGGGGGGGGGGGGGGGGGGGGGGGGGGGGGGGGGGGGGGGGGGGGGGGGGCCCGGGGGGGGGGGGGGAGGGGGGGGGGGGGGGGGGGGGGGGGGGGGGGGGGGGGGGGGGGGGGGGGGGGGGGGGGGGGGGGGGGGGGGGGGGGGGGGGGGGGGGGGGGGGGGGGGGGCGGGGGGGGGGGGGGGGGGGGGGGGGGGGGGGGGGGGGGGGGGGGGGGGGGGGGGGGGGGGGGGGGGGGGGGGGGGGGGGGGGGGGGGAGGGGGGGGGGGGGGGGGGGGGGGGGGGGGGGGGGGGGGGGGGGGGGGGGGGGGGGGGGGGGGGGGGGGGGGGGGGGGGGGGGGGGGGGGGGGGGGGGGGGGGGGGGGGGGGGGGGGGGGGGGGGGGGGGGGGGGGGGGGCTAATAAGCAAAGAAATAAAGGGGAGCCAGTGAGCGAAGCGAATTCCAAGGGCGGTGGAGTGTCAGGATGGGCGTGACTTTGGGCGTGGTAATGGGTGTGTCACCCTTAGGTATCGGCGTGGGGCTGAATGTTTGCTCGGGCATGGGCGGGGCGGTGGGGGGGCGGGGGGGGTGGGTGGGGGGGGGCGGGGGGTGGGGGGAGGGGGGGCGGGGGGGGGGGGCGGGGCGGGCGGGGGGGGCGGGGGGGGGGGGAGGGGGGGCCGGGGGGGGGGGCTGCGGCCGGGGGGGAACCCCCGGGGCGGGGGGGAGGCGCGTGAGAGCCAGAGTGGAGTTTTGCAAGTAGGGAATCAGTTTGACGAGTTAAGTATCTCTGTCTTTCTATTTTTTATTGAATGATAATTATTATTGTTATTATTATCACTATCAACATCATCCTTATCATCATCACCACCATTATCATCATCATTACCATACTATTATTACGTCTATGATTATGACTATTATGTAGATATTTGTGCGCTAACAATCTGATTACGATCTTAACCATTTTTCTGCACAGACCTTTAATATGCAAATGATATACGTAACAAACAAACAAACAGATTTGAAAAGACGAGGCCTATTTCGTCACAAGTACAATATAATTAAGGCAATATGAGACCCAACTCGTAAGTGTGTACGACCTTCTATGACGTGTTATGGTCGTAATTTTAGGTCGTTATTACAGGTCATTCATCACTCTCAACTTACATGACCCCCCGTTTTCTGTTGGCTGAAAGATGCTCCCTCTCCGTTTTCTATGACCCCGAAATCAACATTAGGGCCAATTTCATTTAATATCGTAACGTGTAAACTTACTTTACGGTCGTTTATATAATCGTGGCTGTGATTATTATCCGCTATAATAATCTTCCAAGTACGCATAATTTTGCAAACGATCACACTTACACGATAACATCTTACAAAGAATAATATGTATAATTACGTACGAAATTTCTTCTCTTATGGAAAATGTTAAAAATGTCATGCAGAAAATAACACTACAATTATGCACACGCACCTGCTGTACCAATTTACGAATATTGATAAGTACACACTAAATATCTCATTTTAAGGAGTGTGTAAAATGTAATGCAAAAAAACGGAGATAATACCAATAAACAATAAAATAAATTAGGAATAAGAAAAAACATAAATAAATAATATGTATGGTGTGTGTATAAAAGTAAAATTTGTATTGTGTGTGTTTGTGTAAGCATTATGTATGTGTGTGTGTGTGTCATGTGTGCAGTGATGCCATGAGTGATTGTCCGTGTGTACGTCTGTCGTCTGCTGTATGTGTCTCTGTTCACTTAAACAAACAAAATCCAAATACTGTACAAATCAATACATGACAATAACACAAACAACAACCCTTCATAACAACCCGGAGAACAACCCAAGTAGCAATAACAGTGAACATTTTCCTCGGGGGATTTCAATGGCTTAGTGACTTGGCTGTTTACACTGCATGGGTCAGAGGGGGAGGGGGGAGAGGGGGAAGGGGGGGGTTAACGGATGGCTGTCCGGTTGCTTACTCATCTCCCTTCAGGATCCTTCCAGGGATCGGGAGGAAGGGAGGAAGGAGAAGGGGAAAGAAGGAGGGAAGGGAAAGGGAGGGAGGAGGAAAGAAGGAAGGAAGGGAAAGATGGGAGGGAGGGAGGGAGGAGGGAAGAAGAGAGGAAAGAAGGGAAGAAGAAGACAAAAGACAGAAGATAGAGAAAAAAAAACATAAGAAAAAGAAATAATAAACAAACCAATAAAGACAGACGAAAAAAAATAATTAATAAACAAAACAAAGACAAAAAAAAAAAAAAAAAAAAAAAAAAAAAAAAAAAAAAAAAAAAAAAAGCGTAAAGGAATCCGGCCCTAAGAATGTCAGAGTTGAAGCCACGATGACCAGAACACTCTCTTGACCCCATTCAAGCACAAGTCATCACCCGCCATTATAACTGCCCCTCCTTCTTGACAATGGAACTGCCACCTTCGTAAAATTAAAACCTGCCGTAATATTCTCTCCCTTTTAACCGTTTCCCGTTCGCCAATACTGTCTTTACTATTGATATGCAAATTTTTCGAAGACCGTTATATATATTGAGGTAATTTTCCGCGGACTGGGATGGTATGTTAGGTTAAGTGGGGAGGTAATTTTAGCGTGTACTCTGGTGTTTCGCAAATAACAACGTATTAAAAAGTATATTATAGGTATATGTATTTTTTCTAAATATGCACATCAGAAAAACTGTTACCTCTATATTCAAGTTTGTGTAAAGTTGATAAGTTTAACGTATACTCTGGCATTTCACAAATAGATGTTATGTGTGAAATAGGAATGATATAAACCTACGTCATTAAAAAATACAAAAGAGAAAAAAAATATTACATCAGTGTTCAATTTTTGCAAAGTTGATACTTTTAGTGAAAGTCTGGATATTAATAACCTTCTTCTTTATCAGGATGTTTATGTATAAAATACAAACCTACAAGTGCATCATTTATAAAAAATCACAAAATATAATACCCCAATATTCACGTTTTTGTAAGTTGATAAATTTCACAACTACACAACACTAACAACCTTTCACCTTCATTATGAATAAGATAGTAAAACCTTTAAGTACAGAATATTAAAAAATACACAACATAAAAAATATCACCTCAATATTAAAAAATATCACCTCAATATTAATTTTTTTATAATGTTGATAAAAATGAATTAATTAATCGAATGAATCTACAGCTGGGTAGAATTTAAACAACATTCCAATCAACATTCCAATATCTTTTATTTTTATTCTATTAAAAAAAAAATCGAATTTTGTCGAAGAGTTTCATAACGCAAGCGATACCTGACGACATCATCAAGGTTGGGTATAAAGACCACCTTGTATAATGACGTATTATTTAAGATACGTACTGGGATGCGATGAGTTTTAGTAATGGACACGTGCTATTGGATGGATAAGCATGTATATACTCCACACATGTAGATAATGCACACTACACACACATATACAACACGCGCGCGCACACACACACACGCACGCGCACACACACACACACACACACGCGCACACACACACACGCATACATACACCACACACACACACACACACACACCACGTACACGCAGCAGCTCACACACCCATACACACACATACGCTACACAACCCATAAACACACACAAACACACACACAATGAGTTAATATACGCCACAATTCACACGCACGAAACTTCTTTTCAATATGCTAATCTCCAAAACGGACTCCACCCCATGACTGGTCAGATTTTCCCGATTTATAGATGCACACACACACACATACGCATACACATTCTCTCTCTCTCCTCTCTCTCCCTTCTCTCTTCTCTCTCCTCTCCTTCTCTCCCTCTCTCTCTTCTCTCCCTCCTTCTCTTCTCTCTTTCTCTCTCTTCTCTCTTCTCTCTTCTCTCTCTCTCTCTCTCACCCCTCACATACACACACAGGACGCAATATACATATGTAGACATGGATACGCACACACAATCACACACACGTTTATACAGAGACAATTATACAAATATACACATGTACATTTCTTTGTCTGTCTGTCTGTTTATCCCACTCTCCGCCTTCTGTCTCTCTTTATTGTTCTTTCTCACTCCCTGGCTCTTTCACTCTCTCGCTGTCCCTCCCTCCCTCCCTCCATTTCCTCTCTTCTCATTCCCTCTCTTAAATTTTCTCTCTCTCTCTTTCTCTCTTTCTCTCTCTTAATCTCTCCTCCTTTCTCTTCCCCCCCTCTCTCTGTCTCCCATAATCTCTCTCTCTCTCTCTCTCCTCTCCTTTCTCTTTCTCTTTTCTTTCTCTGCTCTCTGTGTATCTCTGTCTCCTCTCTCATCCCCACACCTATTAATTCTACAAATTTCCATCCCGATATTTCAAAAATACAAAGCAAAAACGAACTCGAAAACGAAGAAATAACGAACACCAAAACGAAGACGAAGACCAAGCCAAGGACGCAATCGAACACGAAGACGAAAACCAAGAACGAAAACAGGAAAAAAAAAAGAAAAAAAAAAAATGAAAACTACAATTTACACACAGAAACACATAGATCAAAACGAAAGAAAAAACAACGAAAAATCAGAAGATAAAACAGAAGAGAAGACCAAAGACAGAGACGGGACGAGAACCGAGATGCGCGATCCTGTTCCAACCGCATGAATCTCGGAGTTCCCGCAGCCTCCGTCATGCACATCTCCGCCATCAGCATCTCGTCTGAGCATCATTAATCATGCACAGAAATCTAATTATAAATCCTCTAAATCTCTCGGATGTATTGATAAATCTGGAAGTGTATAGATGTACATTAATCATGCACTGAAATCTAATTATAAATCCTCCCTCTCGGATTAATTGATAAATCTGGAAGTTATAGATGTACATAATCTGCAAGAAATCTGTAAGTCTCTGATAAATCAGTTATGATACATTATCAATGCACAGAAATCTAATATAAATCCTCTAAATCCTCGGATGTATTGATAAATCTGAAGTTATATAGATGTACATTAATCATGCACAGAAATCTGATTATAAATCCTCTAAAATCTCTCGAGTATTTGAAATTGAAGTTATAGATGTACATTAATCAGCACAGAAATCTGATTATAAATCCTCTAATCTCTCGGATGTATTGATAAATCTTGAAGTGTATAGATGTAACAATTAATCATGCACAGAAATCTGATTGTATAATCCTCTAAATCTTCGGATGTATTGGAAATAAATCTTGAAGTGTATAGATGTACATTAATCATGCACAGAAATCTGATTATAAATCCTCTAAAATCTCTCTCGGATTATTGAAAATCTTGAAGTGGTACATTATCATCACAGAAATCTGATTATAAATAAATCGGTGTATTGATAAATCTTGAAGTGTATAGATGTACATTATATGAATCATCCATGCACCTGAATCGGATGTATTGATAAATCTGGAAGTGTATAGATGTACATTAATCATGCACTGAAATCTAATTATAAATCCTCTAAATCTCTCGGATGTATTGATAAATGTGGAAGTGTATAGATGTAGAGAAAGTTTGGAGATGTGATGGGAATGATGGGAAATGATGAATAATAATTATTGGAGAATATTAGAATATCAGAATTGAAAGAGAAAAGGGGAAGAAGATGCAGAAAGAGGATCAGAAACAGAAAAAGGAATAACAACAAGAATCAGAAACAAAAAAAAGAACAACGAGAATCAGAAACAGAAAAAGGAAGAACAAAAGAATCAAAAAAAAAAAAGAACAACAAAAAAAGAAGAAAGAAGAACCAAAAACAAAAAAAAATAAAGAAAAGTAAAAAACAAAACAACAACGACAAAATGTGACGTCACCCCCACGCCTACTAAAAGCCCACACGACAAATTCAACGAAACGACCTCAACATTCTTCGCTGCAACAAATCTTGGCAACAACAGCATCGAGCCCCCCCCCCATTTCATACCCCCGCCCCCCTACACACTCATACCCATCCCCTCCCCCCTCTCCCCTTTACCCCCTCCTGGAATCTCTCTCTCAGAACGACCTCGGTGAAGTAGAGCGTTTTTTTTTTTTTTTTTTTTTTTTTTTTTCGTCGCAGTGCAGACCTTCTCGACTTTGACTTTACTTTTTTGGAAGTCAGGGGGAGAGAGAAGATGGGGGGAGGTAAGAGAGGGAGGGAGGGAGGGAGGGAGGAGGGAGGGAGGGAAGGGAGAGAGAGAGAGAGAGAGAGAGAGAGAGTAGAGAGAGAGAGAGAGAGAGAGAGAGAGAGAGAGAGAGAGAGAGGGAGAGGGAGAGGAGAGGGAAGAGGGAGAGGAGGGAGAGAGAGAGAGAGAGAGAGAGAGAGAGAGAGAGAGAGAGAGAGAGAGAGAGAGAGAGAGAGAGAGAGAGAGAGAGAGAGAGAGAGAGAGAGAGAGAGAGAGACTGATACAAATACAGTTATAGACAGAAAGATAGAGATACAGAAAGAGGTAGATAGACAGACAGACAGATAGAAAGATAGATAGGCAGAGACGAAGACAGACAAACACATAGACACAGAAAGAGAAAAACAGACAAAGGGACTGAGAGAGCAAAAGAGAGACACAAAAATCAGTCGCCGAGAGGAAGACAGACAGACAAAAAGACAGACAGGCAGAGATCAAGCTAGAAAGAAAGTGACGGCGGGAGAGTATTGGCGTTCTTATAAACTCGTTTTTGTAACCTGCATCCGGTCTCATTTCTGATGCGAGATCTCAATTGTTCTTTCTCTTGTCGGTGTCTGTGTATTCCTATGTATCACTGTGTGTTATGTACGTTAAGGTGTTTCTGTGCGTGTATTTTTGTGTTTGTGAATGTGTATGTACGTATGTGTGTGTGTTTGTTCGTGTGTATTTGTGTTTGTGAATGTGTATGTACGTATGTGTGTGTTTGTTCGTGTGTATTTGTGTTTGTGAATGTGTATGTACGTATGTGTGTGTTTGTTCGTGTGTATTTGTGTTTGTGAATGTGTATGTACGTATGTGTGTGTTTGTTCGTGTGTATTGTGTTTGTGAATGTGTATGTACGTATGTGTGTGTTTGTTCGTGTGTATTTGTGTTTGTGAATGTGTATGTACGTATGTGTGTAAGTGTTGTGTTGTGTTTGTGTGTTTGTGTTTGTGTTTGTGTTTGTGTTGTGTTGTGTGTGTGTGTGTGTGTTGTGTGTGTGTGTGTGTGTGTGTGTGTGTGTGTGTTTGTTTATGTGGGTGTATGCGACTCATGTGTTTTTATATCTTTCTAACCATATTACGTTCATATATTTCGCATAACACCCGCCCCCGCCCCCCCCCAAGAAAAAAAAAAAGAAGAAAGAAAGAAAAAAAGAAGAAGAAGAAGAAGAAGAAGAGAAGAAGAAGAAGAAGAAGAAGAAGAAGAAGAAGAAGAAGAAAGAAGGAAAAAAAGAAAGTGGAAGAAAATGAAAAAGAAAAAGAAGAAAAAGGAAAAGAAAAGAAAGAAGAAGAAGCAATATATATATCGACAACGTAAAAATAGACAAAGCGAGACAGACTGAAATCCATCTTGCAGACCGGCAGGTGCATCGGCTATGTCTCGAGCGTCCTTGAAGCTCCCCTGGACGAAGCTGTCACGGCTGTCATCGATGTCTACGGCTGTCACTCTCGCCCTCGACCCTCGAGTCTCACCCTTGACAGTCTCGAGTGTGTGTTCTTGCCTTTTGCGTGGCGGACGAGAGGTGTCGAGGGGTTTTAAAGAGTGTTGTTGTGTTTAAAAGTTTTAGAAATAAAATGTGGGTGGATGGGTTGATGGATGGATGGATGGGTGGTTGGGATGGTGGATGGTGGGTGGAGGGAGGGAGGGAGGGATGGGCGGTTGGTGAGTGGGTGGATGGGATGATGGACAAGTGGGTGGGTGGGTGAATGGATGGATGGATGACTGATGGACTGATAGATCGTGTAGAACATACATAATTTGTTTAGATAATTTTTCTTAAAAAAAAAAAAAAAAAAAAAAAAAAAGTTACCAAAATCACATAACTATATATTAGAAATACATCAACATGGAAGCTGTAATCACAATATACATCCTCATCTTTCCACCGAACAATAAATAAACAATAAAAAAATAAATAAAGAAAGAAAGAAATAA
>NW_020871771.1:329331-331831 GCF_003789085.1 Penaeus vannamei
CTTTCCGAAGATTATGATTGTCGTGTGTATAATTAGTGCAGATTAACCACAATAAAAAAAAAAAACTGTCGGGTACCTTAATGAGGATGAATTAACTTTCTCTTCCCGTTTTCTCTCTCGAAAGAATATTTCAACCGGGACAGTTATTACCTAATTTTACACATTTCCTTTTTTCGATTTCATGCCTCCCTTTTCTGCTTGGGAATTAGTGCAGAACCTTCCAGAAACATTTCCGAAACTGAAAGAGAAAACGGGGAAAAAAAGAGAAGATGGGAAGAATAGAAAACGGAGGGGGGACTAATAATTAGATCTTCTTCCCATGTAATTAATAATTTCGTAATGTTGTAAATTAAGAACGTGTCGTCCAGGAAGAGAAATAGGTGAATGCAGATTTTAAGAGACGTTCAATTTTGTATTTTTTCTTGTTTCTTTGTTTCAATTTACTTATTTGGCTTTCTTAGTTATCCAATCTTTCTACCAAACATTAAAATGTTCATTCACTGATACATGCATACATACAGCATAAATATACTTAAGTAAATGAACACTTACACACACACACACACACACACACACACACACACACACACACACACACATACACACACATACACACACATACACACAATATATATATATATATATATATTATATATATATATATAATATATATATATATATATATATATGTATTATATAATATATATATATATATATATATATATATATTATATATATATATATATATATTATGTGTGTGTGTGTGTGTGTGTGTGTGTGTGTGTGTGTGTGTGTTGTGTGTGTGTGTGTGTTGTTGTGTGTGTGTGTGTGTGTGTGTGTGTGTGTTGTGTGTGTGTGTGTGTATGTATATATACATTCGCCGAAGGATATCTTATTTACAGTTATCTGCAAAATTCCTGTAAGAGTTTCCTTCGCCAATTATTAACATCATTTTCATTATTCATTTTCCCTCTCTTATCCTCCGCTACTCTAAGCCTTCATGCATTCAATGACCTTTCTGCATGACCTGCGCATGATCTCCCAGCAAGCAAATTTTCGAACGTCTCTTACAGCCTTTCTCCTCTCTCCTTTCTCTTCCTCTTCCTTCTTATTTCCCCCTTTCTTATCTTCTTTTTTTGTATTCCACTCGCTACGTATAGATTCTTATTTTTATCAGCCTCCTCCCTCCTATTTCCTTTTTTTTCCTGTATTTTCTTTTTCTTCTTCCTGTTCATCTGTTCTTTCTCCACTCACACTCTTTCATCCTCCTCTTCGTCACACCTCTCGCTTTCTTCTTATTATTATCATTATTATTCTCTCTCTCTCTCCCCTTCTTTCTCTCTTCTTCTTCTCTCTTTTTTTTTTTTTCCTTTTCTGCCTGTGCCCTCTGATACGTTCCCGAGTCAATTGCACATTCTCCCTTTCTCCTTCCTTTCCACCTGTTCAACTCTCCGCTACTTTCGCGTCCTCAATTTCCTTGGGGGGGGGGTAGGAGAGAGTGTGGGTGTTGTGAGAGGGAGAGGAAGGGGAGAAGAGGAGAAGAGGGAGTGATAGATAAGTAGAGATGGATAGATTGAGAAGGATAGATAGATTGAGAGAAATATAGAGATAGAAATAGATATTAGATTGAGAGAGAAGAGAGAGAGAGAGAGAGAGAGAGAGAGAGAGAGAGAGAGAGAGAGAGAGAGAGAGAGAGAGAGAGAATCACACACAGTTAACAATACTAGAAAAAAATACCGTTAATCTTTTCATATGATTTCTCTATCACCTCCTTTTCTCCAAAGCCAAACAAAACATAAAAAAGACCCATACACCATCGAGGTCAAACAGGTGACACAGCTGGCCAACATCCTCCCTGCTCGTGACCTGTCATATCACGTGACCTCCCTCCCATCCCACCCCACCCCAAATAAACGGCATTACGTGACAAAAGGCTTATTTAATACATGCTTTTCCCTAAAGAGATAGATTTAAAAAAGAAAAAAAAAGTGATTCAAAATGGACCAAAATTAAGGAGAAAAGAAAGGTGAGAAGAAAGTAAGAGATAGAGGAGAGAGTAAAGGGGAGAATGGAGGAAGAGGAAGGGGAGGGAAGAGGGAGGGGAGGGGGGGGAAACACCACGCGGGTCCGTCACGAAGCGGTCCTGTCTCCACCCCTCTCCCCCCCTCCCCACCCCCATTTCAACCAGCTGTTTCAAGAAGACATTTTCTAGCGACCTTCCAACAGCTGTTTTTGTTTTTGCTTTTGTTTTCAACTTTTAATTCGCATTTGATCGTGATTCAAAAATTTGATAATTGTCATCAGCCAAAATAATATTTTTCTATTCAACTGTTAATAAGAAAAATGGTAAAGAACATATTTCATAGACATTTCAAAACATTTTCAAAACAAGAAGTATACAGCGATTAAGTTGTTGTTTTTTTCGTTTATTTTCTTATGTCATTGTTGCATTATCTCTGGTGAAACAAGTTCTTGTGTTTGTTATGATGGATTTGGTATA
>NW_020871771.1:336831-341831 GCF_003789085.1 Penaeus vannamei
CTCTCTCTCTCTTCTCCTCCCTCTCTCCTCTCTTTCTCTTTTTATTTAATTTCTCTCCATAATCATCATTTCAACCACCAGATAAACCAAACCAGCATTAAAAAAATCATATTACTAAATGACAAATAAAAAGACAACATAAAATGAATAAATACATACTGAATATAAAGATGATATATACGAACATGAATAAATAGCAATAATAATAGCCATAATACTAATAAACAGAAATAATAAGTATAACAAAAGACCAACATATAAAGATAATAAATACATACAAGAATAAATAACAATAATAATAGCCATAATACTAATAAAAGTAGATAAATATAACACCAATTTAACACTCGGAATGGAGGACACAAAATCTTTTCAAACACTTCCTGAACTCGAGTATTGGGGACGTGTCATGTCGCCTGCCTGACCGATTCTCGCGCATGACAGTCATGTCAATGAGGGGGAAGTGACATAAGGAGAATAATTAAGAAGCGGAATAAAAATTGCTGGTTTGGTGGAGGTGAACAGCGTCGATGGTGGGGAGGCGTGGCGATGGTTTGGAGTTTCTGGGAGTGTGTTTTCAATTTCTTGGGTTTTGAGGGATTTTTGACTGGGGATATACGAATGTGTTGTATAGATACATACGCACGCATACACCAACACAAAACACACATCAGACAAACATACAGACACAACATACACAGACACACAGACAGACAGAACAGACAGACACACACACACACACACACACACAACACACACCACACACACACACACAGAACATACATATGTGTGTGTGCGTGTGTGTGTGTATTTATGCATGTAAGTATGTGCTCATATATGCATACATACAGAATAAACCGAAATCCAGCATTTCTTATTTACAATCATCAACCCCCCACCCCCCCCCCCCCCCCCACCCCCCTCCACCCCTTTACCCCGAGGGATTTCGATGTCGCGCGCGCCCCGCCAGCACTGCGTTTCCCGGATGTGAAGCTGTTCTACTAATTCGATAATGACTTTAGTGATCCTTTCGCTTAATGGCGGGGACACTCCTCGAGAGACGGACACACGCAAAACTCAAATTAAAATGGTATTGATTTTGATATGTTCACTCGTAGATACGTATTTGTGTGCGTGAGTTTGTGTACGTGGGTTTTGTGTGTTTGTGTGTGTGTACGTGTGTTTTGTGTGTGTACGTGTGTTTGTGTTTGTGTATGTGTTTGTGCACGGGTGTTTGTGTACGTGTGGTGTGTGTGTGTGGATATCATTAATTCATGAATACATATTAATTTTTACTGAATATTGACTAGCTTTTTATTGAATATTGATTCTATTTTATTGAATATTCATTTGATTTTATTGAATATTAATTTGATTTTATTGAATACTGATTAGTTTTTGTTGAATATTGATCAGAATTGATTAAATATGTCTTTGAACATATAAAGCTCTAACTTATCCTGTCATAAGCGGATCGTCATACCGGCCCGGAGAGTCATACCCGCACCGGAGAGTCAATGGACGTCTTACCTTCCTGGGCATCTTCTTGTGTGGATTCCAAGACATTTTTGTGAAGTCTTTGTGCGTGCGTTTGCGTGAGTGACTGAGGCACCTGAGGTTCTATTTGGCACTTGCTGTATCGCGTATGGCACTGATGGCACTCGGGTAATCAATGGCACTAATAGAGGAAAGAAAGAGGATTTTTTTTCTCTCTCTTTTTCTTTCTTTTTTTTTTTTTTTTTTTTTTTTTTTTTACACCGCGCCGGTCATTTCGTTTTTCTTCGCTCTCCCTCTTCCAGGCTTTCGATTCCTCGCTGAAATAGAGGTCAGGTCAAGATGCTCTATTCTTCTCTCTATCTTCTTGCACCTGTTTCTTTTTCGTTATTATCTTTTTTATCACTTATTTCATTTCCTTCCTCTTCAACCCATCGTCTCCACCAACTACACACTATTTCTCTCTTGTTTCTCTCTCCGTTTCACTTCATTCCTCTCTCTCTCTATCTCTCTCCCACACTATAAACACCCACCGCTATCCGATCTCCCAATCTCTCAACAAAAAAGCATCTTCGTATCAGATCGAATCCTCTATCGCTGAAGACAATAGACGATCGAAGACGATTCCACTCGCAGCCGGTTGAGCGTCCACTGAGCTCCAGTCGCGGAGCTGAGGGACGGGGCGTGTGCGTGTGCTGACTCGATCGTCCTCTCTGACCCACTAAACACGGGCACCGAACGAGCAGCGCCCGCACAGACGTACACACACGAGGGGCGCGCGCACACAGACACACACACACACACGCAACACACGGAGAGACGCTGGCTTCGAGATCGTGAGCGCGGGAGGGAAGGGTTAGGGTTGGAGTGAGAGGAGGTTGGAGTGGAGGAGGATCGAGGAAGAGAGGAGGAGGAGAAGAAGAAGAAGAGAGAAGAAGAAGAAGAAGAAGAAGAAGAAGAAGAGAAGAAGAAGTAGTAGTAGAAGAGAAGAAGAAGAAGAAGTAGTAGAAAAGAAGAAGAAGAAGGGAGGAGGGGAGGAGGAGGAAGTAAGAATAACAGGGGGAATAAGATGAGTAATGGAGGAGGAGGAGGAAGAAGAGTAAAAGATGGAGGGATAGGAGGAGAAGAAGGAAAATGAGGAAGAGGAAGAAGAAAATAAGATGGAGGACGAAGATGAAGTAGGAAGAGGAATAATAATAATAATAATAAGAGGAAGAAGAGGAAAATAGATGAACATGAAAATGAAGATGAAACAGCCTTAGAAAAGAAAAATGAAGAAGCCAAGAAAGAAGAAAGAGAGAAGAGGAAAAGCAAAGAGAAGAAAAGAGGAAGAGGAAAACAAAGAGAGAAGAGGAAAGAGGAAGAGGAAAGAAAGCAAAGAGAAGGAGGAAAGAGGAAGAGGAAAGAGGAAGAGAAGAGAGAGGAGGAAGAGGAGGAGAGGGAGGAGCTAAAGGGGGGGGGAGGTGGCCAGGTCGGTGCCGTGGGGTCGGTTGGGCTGGGATGCCCGCAGCCGGTTTGGGGTCGGCATTTTTTTTTTTTTTTTTTTTTCTACACATAGTTTTCTTTCACTCTCTTTGGATTTCGCCGTGAAAAGTACATTTCTCTCCTCTCTCTTCTCTCTCTCTCTCTCTCTCTCTCCTCTCTCTTCTCTCTCCTCTCTCTCTCTCTCTCTCTCTCTCTCCTCTCTCTCTCTCTCTCCTCTCTCTCTCTCTTACTTTAATTACATCTATATATACTTTATATTTTGGTGAGCTACGTTTTTTGAACAATTCTTGTTTAGTCTGCGTTCGATAAGAGTTTGTATTGAATTTTAGGAGTACAATAACTTTAACCCTTTCAATGACCGCGGGGAGGCTGTAATTTTTATGTCTTTTCTCACTTCCACGCATCTGCTTTTTCTTCTTTTTTTTTGTTATGGGTTTTCTTCCTCTTTCGTCGCTTCTCACTTTTATTACCGTCTATGCGGGTCTTTTTTTTTTTAGTTCGGTGCATTCTTGATATTTTTTTGTTGTTGTTTAAGTTTGTGTGTGTGTTAAGTGGGGAAGGGTTGTGTTATCTTGTGAATTACTTTATTTCTCTTTCTTTCTTTCTTTCTCTATTTCTTCCTTTCCTTCTTCATATATATTATATATTTCTCTTTCTCTTTTTTCCTACTCTTTTCTTTTTCTACTATGTCTCTCTTTGTCTCTGTCTGTCTGTCTCTGTCTCTGTCTGTCACCCCCTCTTTCCTCTCCTCTCTCTCTCCTTATCTATCTAAATACCTATCAATCTATCTCTCACCGACGTCATTTCCACCCTGCATAGGTATCTTCATAACATTTGATCATAATATTCCATCATATACATTTCACATATTTCCCTCTATCCGTTCATATCTAATTAATTCTGTATAATTTATACATTGCTCTAACCGCAAGGAATATCTGTCGTTATAAAATCAGACGCTGACGAGGTGGGTCTCAGGTTACGAGAGAGAGAGAGAGAGAGAGAGAGAGAGAGAGAGAGAGAGAGAGAGAGAGAGAGAGAGAGAGAGAGAGAGAGGAGAGAGAGAGAGAGAGAGAGAGAGAGAGAGAGAGAGAGAGAGAGAGAGAGAGAGAGAGAGAGAGAGAGAGAGAGAGAGAGAGAGAGAGAGAGAGAGAGAGAGAGAGAGGGAGAGGAGAGGAGAAGAGAGAGAGGAGAGAGAGAGAGAGAGAGAGAGAGGGCAGAAGAGGGAAGACAGACAGACAGAGAGAACAGAGAGAGAGGAGAGAGGAGAGAGAGAGAGAGAGAGAGGAGAGAGAGAGAGAGAGAAAGAGAGAGAAAGAGAGAGAGAGAGAGAGAGGAAGTTGCGGCAGACGCAGACAGACGCTATTGGGACAATATAGTAGGGGAGGGAGAGGGAGAGAGAGAGAGGGAGGGAGGGGGGAGAGTGTGGGGGGAGAGAGGAAGGGGGGGAGGGGGGGGGTGAAGACTGCAACACCGGGGTACGGGATTCCCTAACTAGTCTTTATTTCATTTTCTCGAGCATCATCCTTCTTATTCCCGTTCTTTGATCATAATTTATATTTCTCGTAATATTACAATGCCTTATCTTATGTTGTTATGTTATCATCATCATCGCAATTATCATTACAATCAACATCATTATAATTATCATTACTTTACTTATCATCATCCCAAATTCTCAAAAACTCGTAATATTACAATTACTCCTTTATGTCATGTTACCATCATCACCACACAATCATCACCACAATCATCACCATTACTAGCCTCATCACTTCACCCTTACCATCACCCCAACTCAAAATAAAATCAGAAAATAGGTCTTCGAAGAACGCGAGACATTAACCCCGATTCTGTTCTAAGCAAGAAAACCTCGCCATTGTCTGCCAAGGAGGTAAGGATCTCCCATAAATATGACATACATTTGGGGTTTCCGAGAGGAACCCTTTGAAGGCGGTACTCCATTTTACTGCTAATTTATGCGGAGGATGGAGGATGGGGAGGAGGGGAGGATGGGGGAG
>NW_020871771.1:344331-354331 GCF_003789085.1 Penaeus vannamei
CAATAATGCTATCAATAAAAACAAGAAATAATAGTAATAATAGATGATAGTAACAACAACAACAATTGCTAATCTGATTCCCTAGGTTTGTAATAAGATTCATTCAGTAACCTTCAATGTAAACAAAATGTCAGCTGACTGTTTGTTTACATTTCTCTCCGTGACCACGTGGGTGATACAGATATAAATAATATAAAGAACTACTGCTTTCTGTCTGTCATCTGTAAACATTCTATTCACTTTCACTCGGGGTGTACACAGGGCGACACAGCAGGGGGTGACACAGCATATTTAGTCACAGCTATTGTATTTGACGAGCAAAGATACAGCTGTATTCAAATGAGGTCGGTTTAGAAGGCGGTCGTAAATAAATGCATTATTTGTGTCGAGTTTTCCGAAGAAGGTCGGGGTGTGTCCCCTTTCTTCTCGCAAGATGGTCGAGGATCTTTGAACAAATGATGGAAATAGGAGAACAGATGAACAAATATTTTTTTTTTTCATGGTTTCTATCGTCCTTCGTGACTTCTTGAGCGCCAAAAAGTCATCATAAGAAAAGATGCACTTTCCAAAAAGGTCGGTTTAGGTGTGGGAGTCAAGGTCACGCATAATCCTCTTCCGAATTTGGTGTCTTGTCTTAGCGACTTAGTGGGTCTGCGTCTCTTTCTTTCTTCTTCTCTCTCTCTCTGAGATTCTCTATCTGTTTGTGCTTCTCTTTGTTCTTTCCTTATTTTTTTCTTTCTCTTTGTCTCTCTGTATCTTTGTTTATTTTGTTTGCCTCTGGCTTTCAGTATTTTATGTCTCTACCCTTCTTTCTTCTCCTCCTTTCTTCTTCTTCTTCTTCTTCTTTTTTTCTTTCTCCCTCTCCTCCCTCTCATCCACCTCCTTCTCCCTCTCATCCACCTCCTTCTCCCTCTCATCCACCTCCTTCTCCCTCTCATCCACTCCCTCTCATCCACCTCCTTCTCCCTCTCATCCACCTCCTTCTCCCTCTCATCCACCTCCTTCTCCCTCTCATCCACCTCCATCTCCCTTCTCATCCACCTCCATCACCACCTCCTTCTCCCTCTCATCCACCTCCTTCTCCCTCTCATCCACCTCCTTCTCCTCCTCCTCCTCCTCCTCCTTCTCCTCCTTTCTCCTCCCCCCTCCTCCTCCATCTCCATCTCCTTCAACTACTATTCCCATTTTCAGGCCAGACTTAAATAAACTCGACGAAAGCGAAAACCAAGGCCGTTCCTATGAATACATAAATAAATCGATACCCAAGCGATACGAGACAGTCACCTTATAAGGACCAATCACTCGTAACACTGATAGATCGCCTACGTCCGATCGGCATAATCGATGATGAGAGATAATGTCCGGTTGGCATAATTCAGCCCCTTTTATATCAACGAAAATTATCAATTCAGATAAGATCATTTCGAGTCGAAAGGCCAGCGGGGTTCAGATCGTGATGACAATTGCATCATCACTAGCATCAGCGCCATTAACTTCGCGTGATGTGGGGGAGTCATCATTCAGGCTGTCATTAAGGTATGCCCGATGCCCCTCGTCACGGATGCCCGATGCCCATTGTCACGCCTGCCGGATGTCATGGCCGGTGACATGCCCTGTATAATTGGTCGTTATGTGAGCCTGGATTATCTTTTTTATAGGGTGTGGATGGTTATTTATTATGTTTATGTTTGGAGGAGGGAGGGTTGTGTTTGGTTGTGTGTGGGGTTTTGTGTTTATTTGTGAAAGATATTTTGTGTTTGTTTGTGTGTGTTGTGTGCGTGTGATGTGTGTGTGTGTGTGTGTGTGTGTGTGTGTGTGTGTTGTGTGATGTATGCTTGCGTGAATATCTGCACAAACCCCCCCTTCCTCACCACAGACAACACAGACCCTCCTCCCCTTCCACCTCCCCCTCACCCCACCACCACAGACACCACCCCAACCGCAGCCCACAGACGCAGTACGCGCCCCGCCCACAGAGACAGGTCTTGGGGCAGTAGCGGGGACGTCTGGTCGAATCCCACAGGTGTCTGATTACAGGTCATGCCGAAGGAACACAACTCGGCCTCCGTGGCGGGTCGCCGTCGGTAGCAGAGGGTTGCGGATCACGTGATTTTTTTTTCTTTTGTTTGAATTCTTCTTTTTTTTTGGGGGTGGGTGGGGGGGCGATCTTGTGTTATGTTTTTTTTTTTTTTGGGGGGGGGAATTTTTTTTATCATTATTATCATTTTGGTCTAGTTATTTATCCTTTGTGTTAATTTTGAAATATGGTAACTTATACTGTGATATAAAGGGAAAAGGTATATAAGGAAAATAACAAGGTTTTTTTTAATGGAGTTCCGCTTTTCTTACTTTCTCTCTCCTCTCCATCTCCCTCTCCTCTCCCTCCTCCTTCTTTCCTTTCTTACTTCCTTCTCTCTTCCCTCCCTTCCCTCTCGCTAAGCGTATCCATCACACTATGAAAAAATCTCATCTCCCTTCTACGTCACTGCTCGAGGCAGGTCAGAGGTAGGATGCGTGTGTGTGTCGGGGGGGGGAGGGGGTAGGGGCCAGGATCCATCCCTCTATTTTATAATTTCTATTTCCGCTCCTATCCTTTTGCATGGTAAGTCTAAATACGTTACTAATTCTCTATATGTGCAAAAGAATGTACATAACTTACCACGCTAATAATATAAGAAGCAACAACTCAGGCAAAGTAGAGATAAATCGAGACCAGTGAGTTAGCCTAAAACAACACACACACGTACACGTCTTAAACTTAATACATAAGAAGGGCGCCACAGTTTCACCCAACCCATAATGGAAGTGTAACATTCATACTACACCAAAATGATGTCACTTATGACCATACATGAACTCCAAAGAGTAACTCAAACCGGTATCCGAAAAAAGAATCTCTCCCTTTCTTTCTCTCTCTCTCTCCCGGGCCCACACTTTCACCCCGGCAACCCAGGAAGTGTGGAATCATACGAAAAGGCGGAGACTATTAAGAATTAATTTCTCTTGTAAGACTGTCTGGTCGACCTGACAGAGAGAGAGAGAGAGAGAGAAGAGAGAGAGAGAGAGAGAGGAGAGAGAGAGAGAGAGAGAGAGAGAGAGAGAGAGAGAGAGATGAGAGAGGATAATATATGAATATACGTGGTTGAAACATTAATAGGGGTCATTTAAGGGCATCATCTCACTTGTCTAATAATTCAGTTTACTCTTTTTCTGGCTTTCTCTCTCTCTCTCTCTCTCTCTCTCTCTCTCTCTCTCTCTCTCTCTCTCTCTCTCTCTCTCTCTCTCTCTCTCTCTCTCTCTCTCTCTCTCTCTCTACGGACTTTAATCGACCCCATATCCCACAGCTGGGGATGTCATTAAAGCCTAAAGGTCCGTGTGTGTGTGTGTGTGTGTGTGTTGTGTGTGTGTGTGTGTGTGTGTGTGTGTGTGTGTGTGTGTGTGTGTGTGTTGTGGTGTGTGTGTGTGTGTGTGTGTGTGTGTGTGTGTGTGTGTGGTGCGTGCGTGCGTGCGTGCGTGCATCTGTGTCTGTGTGTGTGTTTACTCATTTATCTACGTATGTATGCATAATATGTAAGTACGCGTGTCCTCTAAGTTTGTATACATAGACAAAAGTGAAAGCAAGGATATTGCCTGTATATGAAAGGATGAACTGGCAGGGTTTACAGCAGTCAGTGTCGCCGGTAAACAATGAGAGCCTTGAAGCTTTAAAAGAAATTGTTACTTTGTTTATTACTTTGGAAATCACTTAAGAAACAAAACAATCAGTAGCTAGCTTTGAAGGTCTGTTCCTCTCAAACAAAAGAAGCTATCAAAGTAAAGGAAGTATAAAATAATGAGGACACTAGTATTTCAAAATCAAATTGAGTATAGTGATAATAAAAAAAATTAAGCGTGATCCATCAAAAGTGAAGGAAGTATAAAATAATGACACTAGTAATTCAGAATTAAACCATGATAATAAAAAAAATTAAGCGTGATCTATCAAAAGGGAAGGAAGTATAAAATAATGAAGACACTAGTATTTCAAAATCAAATTAAGTATAATGATAATAAAATAAAATTAAGCGTGATCTATCAAAAGTAAGGAAGTATAAAATAATGAAGATACTAGTATTTCATAAATAAATGATAATAAAAAAAACTAAGCGTGACGTCATAATTCGAGAAAACTTCCTTTCGAAAAGAATCGTCTAACTCACCAAGACAGGAAAAAGATCGACGTAGGCCCCGTCTGGGATACTCTCAGAGCTGATGAGGGGGCTCGTCTGCGTGGCTGGGCGTGGTCGAGGGCGTGGGCGTGGGAAGGTGTTGTAGCATGGGCGTATGACAGAAGAAGAGGAGGTAGACGCGTCGTTACTCTTGTCTGCGGTTGGGGACGGCGGGGAGCGGCGGAGGAGGAGGGAGAGGAGGGGGTAGTTGGCTCGATCCTGTAGATGCTTTTGAGTTTCCTCACGATTTCGTCTCGCGTCAGCCTCCTCGACCTCCGCGACGTGCCCGGCGGGTCTTCGGGAGGCTCCGACTTGTGCTCCTTGGACTTGGCGCCTCCTTTCTTCCCTCTCCCCGTCCCGCTCTTCTTTTCTTTATCTTTGGTTTTCTGTTTTCGGTTCTTCGTCTTCTCTTCTCCTTCTTCCTTCCCCGCTTTGCCTCTCTGTTTCCTGATCTCCCTCGCCCTCTTGTAGCCGAGGGCGTCTCGGAAGTCCAGGGCGTCGTCCAGATGGTTCTCCGACTCTCCCACGACGTCGAGCGGTTCGTATTCGTGAGCTTCGACGTTCCGACACCTCACGCCCTCGGTCCTTTCGGTCGGTCGTGTCGCCTCGTCTTGAGACTTACCTTCAAGACGTTTCGAAGATGTTTCGTCGAAGTCCTCTGGGTTCGTCTGAGTCGCTACCCCGACGGCGGACTGCGCTCGGGGGCCGGATAAGATTGTTTTTCGAGGTTGGCTGTAATGGCCACTCGCTTCACTGAGGGGGTTCTTTGGTTCGGTGCTTTGCTTTCGGGGTTCACTGTAGTGGCTAACTGACTCGACTATTAGGTTCTTTGGCTCCTCTGAATGCCTACGGGGTGCGCTATAATGACTAACAGATTCACTTTGGTGTTGCTTCACTTCGATGCATGTCTTCCGTGGTTCACTATAATGACTAAAGGAATCACACGGGAGGTTCTTTGGTTCACTGCACTCAGCAGTAGGATTGTTCGATTCGTTTTCGCGGTTCGAAGCATCGTGTTTCTGCGGTTCGCTGCTCTGCTTCGGAGGCGCTTTGGCTCGCTCGGCCGGAGGGTTTCCCGGTTTCGCGCGTCGCTTTCGCGGTTTGCTATAGAGATCGCTGGGATCGATCGGCAATTTCCGTCCACTCTCCTCCTCGGCCGCTCTCTCCCGCCGGCCTCCCTCCGCGCGACCGCAGGCGCAAGAGCAGCTCCGTTGCTCGCTCTTCCGATCCGTCGTTTCGGGCGAAGATATGTCAGGTACATCGACGTAGAAGGTGCTCTTGCTCTTTTTTCTCTCCAGGGTCAGCGGAAGCGATTTCACGCCACAGACGCGGCGGGTAACGGGCCTCTCTGCGCCGCTGTTTTTCTTGCAATTGACGCACTTGTTGCTTCGAGGCTGAGCGTAGTGGCGGTCCTCTCCGCCCCCCTTGGCGTGGGAGGCGCTGGGCCGACTGCGCCGCTCGTGGCTGCTTCTCAGGGAGCTGATGTGGTTGTCCATCGTGCCGAAGAAGTACCTCAGGAGCGGCTTGGACGAAGGGGGGCGCGGCAAGGTCCCCGTCTCTGGTGAGGCGATGGGTTTGTTATTACGGGGTTGAGAGTAGTGCGAGTCTGGGACCTTTTCTTCGACGACTTCCGAAGTGGATGGCTTGACGTTGATATCCTGGCTTTGGGGTTTGGCAGCCTGCAGTTGCGCGTCGGTCTGACTCGCTTGCTTTGCCTGTCCTTGTCCCTGATCCTGTCCCTGACCCCGGGCGCCCTGCTTCCCTTCTCCCTGACCCTCATCTTGGCAGTGGCTTTCGCGGGGAAGGGCGCCACGGTCCTGGTCGTCCTGAACCTCCCCGTCTCGTCCTCCAAGGCACTGAGACCTACCGCCGCCATCCTGGGACCCAGCAGGCAAAGCGACCTTCTCCGGACCGGCGGCGCCTTCGGCAGGAGCCTTCTTCCCCCCCAGCCCCCCGTCGTAGAACCCGAGGGCCTCCGCGATCCCGATGGAGGCCGGGGACGTTGGCACAAAAGCTCGGTGGAGGAACGACCTGTTTGGCACCGGCGTCGCGGGGGCCGAGAAGGAGCTGGAGGCCACGGCGGGCAGCCCAGACGCCCGCACGCCCTCGCCGCTCGCGTCCTCGGTACGGGCGTTGGCGGGCGAGACCTGCAAGGGCGTCTCGCATCCCAGGAAGGACAGAGGCGAACGAACTCTCCACTTCAACATTGCTCTGAGATCCGCACTAAGTCACTCGTGTATATGAAGTCATTTTAGTTACCTTTAATATCGAGGATGAAACCTACATGTAAATTACTCTCACTGCATTGATATACCTCGAAGAGATAACAATCTTCTACCTCATTTCAATCAAGATTAATCACAATCATCCCACGAATAAAAAAAAATCGGTTCTAATAATCCCAAATTAACACCCTCTCCCTCACCCTCTCTCCATCCCCACCCCACTCCCCTCTACACGCACACAAACACACAAACACTCACACCGAAGCACACACATAAACGCACATAAACTTTCCCTTAAGCGCCCACCCACGATAATATATTCACAGCGCCACAGCGAACGGCAGGAAGCGAACGGGCGGAGACGACAAACTTCCTGCAGGAATCCGAAGTCACGTTCTCAGGGTAACTCTTAATTGGCGATGTGCTCACCGCAGTTATGGCAGGGGGAGGGGGATAGGGGTGGGTAAAGGGAGGGGTGGGGAGGGGAGAGATAGGGGGTGGGTTGGGGGTGAAGGGACAGGGTGGGGTGAGATAGGGGGTGGGTTGGGGATGGGGGGAGGAGAGGGAGAGATTGGGGGTGGGTTGGGGCGGAGGGACAGGGGTGGGGTGAGATAGGGGGTGGGTTGGGGGATGGGGGAGGGTAAGGGGAGGGGAGATAGGGAGGGGTGGGGGAGATAGGGGTGGGTTGGGGGATGGGGAGGGGCAGGGAGGGGAGAGATAGGGGGTGAGATAGGGGGTGAGGGGAGATATAGGGGTGGGTTAGGGGAGGGGAGGAGAGAGGAGGGGAGAGATAGGGGTGTTTTGGGGGAGGGGAGGGGAGAGATAGGGGGTGGGTTGGGGGTGAAGGGACAGGAGTGGGGAGGGGAGAGATGGGGGTGGGTAGGGGGTGAAGGGACAGGGTGGGAGAGATTGGGGGGTAGGGGTGAAGGGGACAGGGGTGGGTAGGGGGTGATGGGGACAGGGGTGGGGAGAGATAGGGGGTGGGTTGGGGGAGGGAGAGATATGGGGTGAAGGACAGGGTGGGGAGATAGGGGGTGGGTTGGGCAAGGGGAGGGGAGGGAGAGATTGGGGGGGTAGGGGGTGGGGTGAGATAGGGGGTGAGGGAGAGGGGGGGGGAGTGCTAGGAAAAGTAAAGCTGAAATTATTTGAGAGAAATTAGGGAAAGTACACACCTATACACACACACACACACATATATATAGATAGATATATATATGTATGTATATATACAGCTGTTCAGTAGGATGAACTAACCGTATATGTATGTATATATGTATGTATGGATGTACACATGTATGTATGTATGCATATACACATGTAAGAAATGTATGTATGCATATACACATGTAAGAATGTATGCATATACACATGTAAGAAATGTATGTATGCATATACACATGTAAGAAATGTATGTATGCATATACACATGTATGTATGTATGTATGCATATACACATGTATGTATTTATGTGTGTGTATACGCGTACAGGTATGTGTGTATGTATGTATGTATGCATATACACATGTATGTATGTATGTATTTATGTGTGTATGTACGTATATAGGTATGTGTGTATGTATGTGTATAAATGTTTGTATGTATGTATGTATGTATGTATATCTAATATGGTGTTGGTAAACTACGATTCACTCTTTCACTCTTTTTCTAAATAATGTTTTCTCCATAACGCAACAGACCGGAAATAAAGAAAAAAAAGGGAAACAAAAAATGAAGAAATAAATGAGGAACGTTGGGAGGAAAGAGGGGGGGAGGGGGGGAGGGAAGGGGATGTACACATAAAACAACATGGGTCGCCGTAGTTTATATCAACCGCAAAACTATTACATCATAGCAACGCATGGAAGGCAGGAAAGGGGAAAAAGTAAGGGGAAGAAGGAATAGGGAGGTGAGGAGGAAGGAGAAAGGGGAGGAGAGAAGAAGGGAGGAAGGAAAAAGGAAGGATGGAAGGAAGGTATAAGGGAAGAAGAAGGGAAAGAGGAGGGAAGGGGAGAATGGAGGATGGAGAGACGGAGGAAAGGGAGACGCAGAGAAGGAGAGAAGGAGGAAAGAGAAAACAGGAAAAGGAAAAAGAAGAATAGAGAGAGAAAGAAAGCAGAAGAAAAAACAGAAAAAATAAACAAATAGAGAAACACAAAACAATAAAAAAAACAAAAAAAAACGGAAGAGAGGAAAGAGGGGACGAACAAATAACGAAAAAAAGGGAAGAAAACAAAAACGTCCAGCGACACACACACACACACACACACGCTCGCCACCGGCCAGCTGCGGTCACGCCAACGAGGAGGCGCAAGAAACGACGATGACGTCACAGAAGGCGGCGAGGGCGTGCGAGCGGAGGAGGGGCGGGGGGGCGGGGCGGGGCGAAGAAACTGTCCGTTATCTTGCACCGTGGCTTCGTTGGTGTAAGAATGAAAATATATAAAAAAGAGGAAGGAAAAAAAAGGAAATGAAAGGAGAGAGGAAATAGGGAATAAATGGATGGAAGAAAAAGAAAAATGGGATAAAGTGATGAAAAGAAAGAGAGAAAGAAGAGAATGAAAGAAAAAGGAAAAGTGAAAGAAAAACGAAATAAAAGAATGAAAGAAATAATAGGCTGAAAGGAAAAAAATGTAAGAGAAAAAATAAAGTAATGAAAACGAGAAATAAAATGGCGAAGAATTGAATAAAGGAAGAAAAAATAAATGAAAAGATGAAAAAATAGGTGAATAAAGAAAAGAATGTGAGAAATATTACAATAAAAGAAACATGATTTTAATGATTAGCAAAGAAGAAAAAAAAATCATGAAAAGATGAAACGAAGTTGATAAGCAAGAAGGAAAAAAAATAATACGGTATAAAAGGCAAAGCAATAACGCTGATAAACAGGAAACAGTAAAAAAAAAAGAAAGGAAATTATCAAAGCAAAAGCAAAACAGATAATCAAAAACCACACCCCTTGATAAAGACAATAATAAAACAATAACAAGAATATAATAACAAGAGAAGAACAAAATAACACGATAGAAGCAAAAAAATAAAATAAAACAGAATTAATAACAAATTACTAACAACCAAGGAAGTGACTTTGTTCGCGAAGAGGAAATGAACTTGGCAATCGAACGGATATGTTGTTCTATAAATTGATGAATGAATAATAAAGGAATAATGAAGGCAAGAACACGTGACCTCAGCGATGAACATTGTGAATGACAAATACTCTTATTGCTGACTGAGCAAGGATGTGGAACGACCGTCTTTGTAATTTGTATTAATTGAGGAAAACTGTTGGTAAATAAATTTCATTTATATATATAGAAAATAGATAGATAGATAGATAGGTAGGTAGGTAGGTAGGTAGGTAGGTAGGTAGGTAGGTAGGTAGGTAGGTAGGTAGGTAGGTAGGTAGGTAGGTAGATACATAGATACACAAATATAATACACAAATATACATACACACACATACATACACACATACATACATATATATATATATATATATATATATATATATATATATAATATATATATATATATAGTAATATGATTAGAGAGAGAGAGAGAGAGAGA